>OVAX01000437.1:0-48302 GCA_900406405.1 Lepidium africanum
AAGACTCATGTATAATTGTTGGAGAACAAGCAACCAAGAAGGTGATTTTATATAACAAGAGCTTCACGCGGCTAGTCAAAACCCTAGCTCTCTATTCTATGTACCAAAAGTCCAAATTGCCCCTCGTTACTTTCTTTTCCGGTTTAAATTTTAACCGGTCCAACGGACATATTATCCAGTTGGTATGGCTCATATTCAAATAAGATATGTTGTCTAAATAAATCTACTATAACTATAACAGGCAGGTATTTCTATTCGCTGTAGGAGGCTTGTTCTTCATGTTTCTTAGATGATTTCAATCTTCGTGTTCGGGTAACAAATTATTAGTGTCTTTACTTATTTATGTCTTACCCTAACTTATTCGAGATTCTTATTTTAGTTTTCCTTGTTTGGGTGTCGTCTCTGAAAAAATCTTGTTTTCTGCTGGATTTTGTATTAAAACTCTTGCTACTTTATTTTGGATTTTAATATATGAAACATTTCAGTGAAAAAAAATTGAAAAAAATAAACTTTAAGTGGTAAACTTTTCTTCAAAAATTTATTTAATTTTCATAAATAAAAGTATGTATATGAAATTGATTTAGAAATACAGGTATATGCAGAAAATGTTGTATGTGTCTTTGAAACAGATTCTCTTACGATAATCTGTTCTTTGTTTGGTTTGTTTGTATAATCTTCTCTTCTTTGTTGTGTTTCATTTCCGGAGAGACAGAAGCTCGAAGCTCCCCCTTAATGGATCTTGCCGAGTGTTTGCAGCACGAGAAAATGTTGAAGTCTTGGATTCATATCCTGGTTGGATTCTCTGGCTTGTTGATTCACGGTTTCTTACTACTCCACTTGAAGTGACTAGACGGCTAGAGGATTGTCTATTACTAGGTCCACCAGGTGAACTTGGACGAGAGCTAGAAGCAATTGCTCTCCTTGAAGTGCTTTCGTATCTTGAGGAACTGTGTAGTCTTTCTGACTCACCATACTGTGAAAGTTAAAGCAAAATAGAATGAGACTAATGAGTGATTGCATTTCCGGGTTTAACCAAATGAAAACTGAACCAAAGATCTGTAATTCTCTGATAATTACGGGTTTCCAACTCAAAACCAATTGATAATGAACGGATTGACCATCAGATAATATATATTAGACTAATATGATCGTCCCAACTTCCGATTTGGGACAAACGCATTCTAACAGATCCTAACTTAAGAACTGGATAGAGGAAGCTTGTCGGGTTTTAAAAGCTTTTACCTGGTGCTTAGACAAAGGTCCATCATCTGAGTTTCTTGATGTCGAGCGATCACGTGGTGTACAAGTTGTCTGATGCCTTCTTGAGAAAGCTTCAAGTGCACCCGAGAACCGGCTCTTATGGATCTCCTTTTCTGCAAGATTCGGAACAAAACTTAACATTTACAGGCGTGCAATGCATATCGGTTTGAGATTTCGATAACAAACAAACAGAGGGAAGATTTACCAGCAATCCTCTCCGGTAACTCCTGTTTTGCAGTTGTATGATTCTGGAAACAAACAAAATATTATACAGTTTTAGGCTTGATTAGAGTAAAACATAGTAACCAAAAGAGAAAGCAGAATAAGTTACCCTTGTCCGTGAACTAGAACCAGAGCTGGAACTAATCTGAGGATACTTCAGAACTGTCCAGTCAAATACATAATCAAACTGATAACCTGCCATTAGAAATGAAAACAAGAATTATGAAACTGGAGAGACAAAGATCATTTACTTGAATATAGAAATGTGAAGTAATAACCTTCTCGAATAAACAAGTCGCGGAATAGCCTCTTAAGGTAAGAGTAATCAGGTTTGTCATTGAACTTTAGAGACCGACAATATCGGAAGTACAAAACAAACTCAGACGGGTGATTTTTACACAATACCTGTTGTTTCACATTGTTGTAAAGTCAACAAAAGCTAGATATATAACCAAAGCTAATTGTTGAAACTCTTTGATACCTCTATAGGAGTTGATGCTTTCTTCTCACTAATTCTGTCATACTTCTGCTTCTTTGTCCCAGCTTTTAATCCCTGCCAGGGTAAGCTAAAACAAATAAATAGAGAAACCAAGATAGAGAATGAAGATCAAAAGAGACGTTTAAAGATTAGTAGACTCTTACCTTCCTTTGAGGAAATACATAAGCACATAACCAAGTGATTCTAAATCATCCCTTCGACTTTGTTCTTTAGAGAGCCACCAACATGGGAAATTTCTTATTTCAGACTCAAATACATAGCAGTTGGAATATTGTTTTATCCTCAATGAGAAAACACTTACCGATTCCACGGTGAGTATTCACACTTGCATACCGAGCTGTTCCAATTAGATTTTTGTTTTCTCTGCCCCCAAAGTTTAACATTTACTCTTAGGCTTCAACATATATCAATGTTCAAAAATATAAAAAGAAAAAGCCTTTACCTGTAAGGAATGTGCTTGTGAGTCTGGACGTCTCTATATCTCTTCCCCAATCCAAAGTCAATGATATAAACCTAAGGTATCAAGAAAAAGCAAATAACTCAGAAGTTTAACAATAACTATCTTCTCAAATTAGCACATTATTATACTTTGCAAGATGTAAAACCAAACAAGCTTTTCTGTAAAACGTTCATATCAAAGAACAGTCACACAATCTTTCTCTGAGATGGCACCTGATTTGTTTTACGCCCAGAGCCCATTAAAAAGTTGTCTGGTTTAATATCACGGTGAAGGAAACCTCTAGTATGCATAAACTCGACTCTGTTTATCTGAAAACCATGGAAAGGTAACATTCAACATAGCTGTTGGCTAGAGATGAAGATACAATACTGAAACTGAAGAAACTTCAAGATACTCACTAGTTGGTCTGCAAGCATAAGAACGGTTTTCAAAGAGAGTTTTCTGTCACAGTAGTTAAACAAATCTTCAAGACTAGGACCTAGAAGATCAATAACCATAACATTGTAGTCTCCTTCAACTCCATACCACTTGAGGTTAGGAACACCAGCTTCAACAAAAACAACAATTTAAGATTAATAAAAGTATGTCAGAATTGTCTTTCAATTAGAATTACAGTTTGACACAGAAATTGATACTTACTTCCACCTTGAAGCATCATATACAACTTTGACTCATAGTGCAGTTGGGGATGCTTAGTTTTCACAAATTCCTGATAATTAAATTGGGAGAAAAAAACAATAGAATCATGAAAAAACACAAGAAGGAAAACCAAATGGGCTAAGGAGAGAAATAGTTAAGAAGAAGACTATCTTGTCATTACTATTCTACCAAAAACCATCATTAAAGTCTACCATTGTAATAACCTTACCAGCTTTACAGCAACTTCTTCTCCTGTTTGGACATTAACACCTGCAACCAAATCCCTTAAATCTTAAGCAGAAGAATCAACAAAACAAATGTATCCTTTTTTTCTTTTCTTGCTTTACATTACCTAGATAAAGCACTCCAAATGATCCACTGCCAATTTTCTTCCCAAGTTTAAACTTTCCACCAATTAGAAGATCCATAATTCCTCCAACCATCTCTAAACCACAAATAACAGAGAAAAATCTTCTCTTCCAATCCTTAAAATGTCGAATTGAAACACAAAAAGAAGCTTTCAAAGAATCATAATTGGTTGTTGTTTGTTCAAACGTCAAGTACAATCAACGACAAAGCCTCATGGGGAAATCTGAAATCGAATCGATTATGAAAACGATGACTCAAAGAACCGTTTCTAAAATTGACAGATCATAAAAGGGCCCGCTTTACTGTCAATCAAAACGCTAATCGGTTAGCGAGTGAAAAAAAAAAACAAAAACCCTACTTTGGATAAGAAATCTAACTACCCCTCATAAGACATTACCAACGAACAAAAACCATAAAACTTTTTTTAGCTGGATTTGAGATGAAATTTAGACAAAAATTGTCGAATTTTCGTTGAACCAATAAGATAAAAGATTCGTTAGTTCGTTAATACAAACAAGTTTGGAACCAAAAAAAAAGGATATTTTTTCTATTCGTGGCGTGTGTAAGAAAACACGTGTAATCTAATATTGCTGTTTTTTTTTTTTTAATATTCTTTTATTTCGTCCTATCTCATTACATTAATACACAATGTGTTGCAATTTACAATTTATGGTTAACATTTGAAAAAAACATTAAAAAAAGAAGAAGAATTATTCGGATAATTGCAAGCGGCATTTAGCATGGTATGTAGTAAGTCCACTAAAGATAGGTGCACTTGCATATTCAGGAATCGAATTTTGCCATCTGCATTATGCAGAAACTTAACTAATAGACCGGTTAGTTGTGATCCAATGTTGAAAAAAAAAAAAAATTATTCGGATAATTATAACTGTACACATTTGTCTCCAACTTGATTCGATTTACTTTTTAGTTAAGTAGTTTTAGCTTATTATGTCTTGTTTGAATTTAGTATTATATTTCAGACAATAGACGTCTCAGGTTGGGTCAATGGTCTGTTGCTCCGAACCAGCAGCTGTTTCCCACGAGTCCGACGATGACTCAGATTCACTATCTGTAAAATTGTCACAAACATACGTAAAACTCTATTGTAAATAGAAAGAGGTAAGAGATATTTTATGGGAGCATGAGAGATTCTAATTCAATCGTACCGAATAGTGACTTAACCGATGGTCTCTTTGGTCTTGTCTCTTTCTTCTTCAATTCGGCTGGTATAAATATAAACCGGAACGTTAAAATGTTTCGTTTCTGATACCAAATTATTTCAATGCATTTAACATGTAATAAAACACACGAAACGTACTTATCTCAGGGACTTGATAATCATTGACGATTTCAAAGTTTTTGTATGTGTATCCAACGAAATTTATGTCTTTTGATGACAACATCTGCAGAATAGAAAACAAAAATGAAGGATAAACAAAGTTTTATTATCTAATAAAGAAAAAATGAAGAAGCTAGGATTACTTTTCTCCATGGTCCTGTTCTTGAGGGTGCTTGAGTTTGATTATCTTCCTACATATATGTCAAGATTAAATATTATAAAATCAAGGAATATGATGGAGTAATTAGGTTAAAACAATGTGAATAAAAATCAATGACTGGTTTCAGGCAATATAGGTCATATGTTCAAATTCACGAGTTAAATATGGTATTATCAACGATTGGTTCTACACATCAGGAGTGAAAACAAATTCAATGGAGAGCTCCAGACATCCGAGGACATGAATTCAAGTTCACTTAGAATGAACAATTTACGTGTTAAATATGATATTATCAACGACTGATTCCACATAGAAGAGATTACGGTCAAAGATATGAAATTCTTACAATTTATATTAAAAATGTGAAAAAAGGATAAAATAGAAACCTACCTCATCGAACTTCTCAAAGTTTTGAGTATCCAAATCATCGTAGACTTCAGGAATAAAAGCAGCTTCGATATTGAAAATATTTTCCCAATTTACACCTTCGAACCAAGGATGTGCCTGTAACATCATTGATTTATGACATTTTTACTAAATGAAATAGTATAATGGGTTCTAGAAAACGTCAACAAAAGCATACCTTGATTTGTGAGGCACCATTAGAACCAAGTCGTTGGTTAACACTACACAAAAGCTTACTAATAAGATCCTTAGCCGATCGTGATAGTTTTGCTTCTTCAGGGAACTTCAAATGTGATTTCCAGTTTACTATCTGTTTAACTAATTGTAGTTAACATAAATTCCATTATGTAATCAAGTTAATTTATATGAATTATAGCAAAATCAAACCTTTCTACAAGTAGACATTGGTTCATCTGAGTAAAACGGTGGATACCCAACACGCATCTCGTACATTATGGCTCCAAGTGACCACCTAAAGTGTTTTTTGTTTTTTTAATAAACATTTTATTAAGATTTTGTTTGGCTTAATTACAGTGTTCAAGAAATTGGTATAGACGATAGACGGACCTAGTCCATCCCGATTTCTATGTAAATCGGATGAATTAAGTAGATAATGTAACTAGACAAATTAAGCAGTAATAAAACTGGGATTTAGACGGTTTACACGGCTAATTATTTTCTTCTGTAAAAAAATAATATTTTAAAAATTCATACATAAATTTGATTCAATTTGTTATGTTATTCTTATACTATATATACTTAATTTATTATATATAAAATATTATCAATTTTAAAACCGTCTAAACCGTTTTAAATCTGACTAGGTTTTCTAGGCGCTAGGTGCAGGAAACCAAGCACTTATCCTTTCTTTTTTTAACACTGCTTTATTCTAACAAGTGAAAGGTGTGAAAAAACACATACCAATCACATTCTATGCCATAACCTTTCTTCAACAAGACTTCAGGTGCAATGTAATCTGGTGTACCAACAGTTGAGTAAGCCTGCAAGTGTTTAAACCAAACATTAAGTCAAATCACACTCATAACTTACAAACCAAACGCAAAGAATACATTTAAAACATTCCTTTGAAGAAGAAGAAGTAACATACAAGCATTCTTCGATTCTTCTGCCAATGTTGCAATTGTTCTTGCTGTGAACGTTTAGGAGCATTTGATGTAGTCTCTTCTCTATCTGAACCTCCTCCATTACCAGAGAGATCTTCTCCTTCAATAACATTACAATCCAATGGCTTACATAATCCAAAATCAGACAACCTCAAATGTCCATTTCTATCAAGCAACAAGTTATCTGGCTTTATGTCCCTACAACAACAAAAACATCTCATAATCAAAATTCCAATCTTTCTGTTAGATTTAGTAATCAAATATGATCCAAACCTGTGGATATAGTTGCGTTTATGGATTGATTCAATAGCGAGAACAGCTTCAGCAACATAGAATCTAGCTTCATCTTCATTTAAAGTATCTTTTCTCATCAAAAGAGTCATCATATCACCACCAGGCAAATACTCCATTATCAGATACAAATACTCATTGTCTTGAAAAGAACAATAAAGCTTCACTATACAGTTACTATCTACTTCTGCTAATAGATTCCTTTCTGCTTTCACATGCTCTACTTGACCTCTTCTAAGCATTTCTGATTTCTTAAGTTTCTTCATAGCAAAAACATGACCTGTGTTCTTCTCTTTAACAACTCTAACTTCTCCAAAAGCTCCTTTACCAATCATAGTTAGGAGTTCAAAATCATCAACACTCGTTTTATGTCTTTGAAGTCTCATATACTCAGTTTCTTTCTTCTCAAGAAACTTTAACAGATTGTTTTGATCTTCTTCACATACATCTGCATCTGCTAATTTCTTTTCTAGCATTGTTCGTCTTCCAAATTCAAAACACAATACCATCAATAATCTTATATATTTGTATATGAATGTGTGAATATATGATATATATGTATATGTTTACCTTTCTTTTCTCTCATTGAGATTCTTCATTTGTTCCTTATAATGATTCTCAATATACTGTTTTGCTGCAGCAACTTTCTGTTTGGTTGAATTTGAGAGAGCTTCTCCATCTCCACCTAGTGGTGGAAGTTTCGCCGTCGTTTCTGTTTCATTTCCTCCGTCGGGGACGGTGGTTTCTGTCTCGTCGCCGTGAGTGTTTGCGGTGAACGTATCTTTTTTCCGAGGCTTGTCTCGTGGTTGTAACTTATGAAACCAATTTCTCGCAGAATCCATTTTTGTTCTTCTGAATTTCTAAACTCCTAATCTAAAAAGACCAAAACGGATTAGGAAAATCTAAAATCTAAACTCCTAATCTAAAAAGACCAAAACGGATTAAGAAATTCATCGTACCTGATTTCATATCTGAAAATCAGACAGAAGCGGAGAGATCGGAGACTAAGATACGGTTTGTCTTAACAAAATTTAATAAGAGAGAAAAAAGGAAATAATGTTGGAGAAAATGGAAAAAATGAAATGAAGAAAAACAGAAAAGTTCGGGTTACCGTAGAAGTTTGAAAGCGATTTGATCATAGAGGACAAAGCCAGATTCTTAACTTTTTTTTTATCTTCTATATATTTATAGAGTAAACTCCATCTTTTTATCAGATTTTATTTTATTTTATTTTAATGTGTAGTTTGTACAGAGAATTGTTTACAAATTAGTTACCAATGAATGCTTCTGATGTATTTAGTGGTTGTCTCTACTACTCCCTATATGCACTTTAGTTTTCATTTTCAAAAAGCTTCATTAAACTTAAATGGTTGATATATGTTGGATAAAATTGATTATGTTGGTTTGTTTATGAACTAGAACAATATAAAGAAGGAATGATTATGCTTCAAATCCACAATAGTACAGTATTTATGTCTAGTTTGACATCGTTTGATATATGTTTTTGTGTAAAAATTACTAGGAATCGTATTGTTCAAAAGTCATGGAAATGGTGGTAAATCCAAAAAAAATAACGTCTTTTTTTCGTATTTGGAGATTCATAGGACGATTCCTTTTTTTTTTGTCAACCTTATTCATTCTTTCTACTAAAGGAATCGACAAAAACCTGATTCATAGCTAAATTGCTCCCACTGGAGCTGGCGGGATTTGAAACCCCCACCTGGTGCCAAGGTAGATCAGAGGCAAGCCAACTGGACCACCTATTTCTTGGCGAGATTTCATAGGACGATACAAAATATTGTTTTTGGTGTTTTTGATTAATTTAATTTCTCACATTCTAAATTTTAAATAGGTTTCCAGGTCATATATTTACATTTGTAGACACAACACAATTCACCCTTGATAAGTTTATTAGTAAATAAATTTAGGTTGAAAAGAAAAAACAAATAATGTAGATTTTGTTTTTTTTTTTTTGTCTTGAAGTGGAGAGTTGGAGAAAAAGAGACATCAAAAGGAGATGAAAAGGAAATGAGAAGTAAGAATAAAAAATATCTTCTACTCCACTACTTAAGTTCACCTACACAATCTTATTATGATGTTGAGATCTCAACTTAACCAACTTCATCACATAACCAAACACTCACATTCATGTCTACTACACCCAACTTTTCTTCCAAATAAACCAAATCAACAGCTCCAGTGATCAACATCATAATTTTTGTTAATATTTAATTATCATAACATTTAAGATTTTTGAGTTTTTCATGTTCACAATTTGATGTTGACTTTAAATGAAAATAATGGAATACTATTCTTCTGATCTTAGATTTTAACTTGAGAGATATCCAAATTTGGTTTCCAAAATCAAAACTATTTGGACTATGTATCGCCCCTTTTCTTACAAACAAGGCTTAATAAAACAACAGCCAAAGTCTTATAACTGATAGTTTCGTCTTCTCCGACCAAACAACGATTAGTTTATCGCCTGTAACGATGTCGTTTAAAGTTGAAGTACAGATGCAGAATCCCACGTTCGAACGTGCATTTGAAACCTTTCTTATGAGAATACTCCCATTCTTTATTCACAATCCGGAATGCCTATCAAATTAAAACAAAATCACAACCACAACGATAGATCACAAGAGAAGTGATAATGAAGGAGAAGTAATGGTTGTGAATACTTACAATGTCTTCATAAGGCGGACCAGCATGAAACCTGATCATACAAGTTTCAGCACTTGTACCATCTTTTTCGATAGTGTAAATGGGAGCCTTAATCTTGTCAACTAAATCCGGGTAGAAGATGTTGAACTTGTATCCTTGAACGATCTTTGGAGGCGGGTTATCGTGATCGTAATGCGTTTGGTTATATTTATTCCACTCGTAACCTGTGTGAACGCGGTTGAAGTACTTCGGTTTTCGTGGCCTATACTTGTCATGCCACCAGTATACCTGTAGGAGAGGAAAATAGTCAATGTTTTCCGTTCAAGACATGTAATGGAGTAGAGAAGAGAATGATAGCACGATCAGTGTACCTCGGAATCGAGGTTTACTTCAGCATTAGAGCCAAATACTGCATCACCTTCCTCCATTGCTCCCATTGCTTTCATTGCTTTAAGCTCTAAATTATCTTCAACAGGTGGTGGTTTTGAGTTCATAGCTTCTTTTAGCCGCTTCTTCTGTTTCTCCAACACAATCATCCGCTTCATTTCCTGTTATAGCCGCAACCATATTTCAAGTTAGTAGATGCAACAAAAACAGTAAGTTATGGGCAAAAGTTAAACCTAGGAAATGTCAAAAGAGTACCAGTAGCTTCTTATCCTCCTCAGGATCGATTGCTTCTTCACGATCATCACCGTGCATGAGCTCTGGCGAAAACGAACCAGCCTCTTCTGCTGCCACGTCGGCTTCTTCTTCCTCCGCAATAGGCTCTGGAGAAAATGCTTCTTCAGCATCTGAAAGATTCATAGCATTTATCTCCTCCTCAGTTTCTTCATCCACACGTGCTAAGCCATGATTAACTTCTACATCTTCACCCTCTGAAAGCTGCTCGAGACGATGTAGATGCCTCCTTAGCATCTCAGCGTGTATTTCTTTCAGGCAAGCCTGTTCAACATCAAGACTTTCAGTGAGTATGTGAAAACAAAGCACCGGTTTTCAAAATCTAACACCTCAGGGTCATCACAGGCAAATACCTTCGCTTTGTATATATCAAGACGTTTAAGAACAGCTTCCCAATACTCGACAACTTTGGCTGACCCAGAACGCAGCTGTGATTCAATATCTAACTGCAAGTCTACAAGCTCTGCATGTGTCTTCCCATCGAGAAGTTTTCTTACATCAGCTTCAACACCAGCGTGTAGTCCCCTCTCTTGTGCAAGCAGTTCTGCAGGAGGTTCCTCCCCTCTAACTCTAGCTCGATCAATGGCATCCCTTTTACGAGCTTCAGCTAATTCCCAATCGCATACCACGATAAGCGCCTGGAAAAATTAAAAGGTTAAGCACACATTTGCTCTTACGCATGTATGCATATATGTAATAACATGACAAATGAAGCAATGCATATAGTCCGTAGAATATATTTCCTCGGACTGCATCAGGATTCTATACATGCATAATCACTTCAAACACATGAATCACCTTGAATGCGAAAGTAAAGTTACCTCCCAATACTGAACGCGTGTTGGAGTTGCCCGATCCAAATCCAGATACATTTTAATATCATCACGAAGCTCTTCCATATCTTTGACAGTGAGTCCCTGCATCATTTATGCGAAGAAGAATACATCAATTTAAATAATAAGCATCACAAAATCAGATAAAACCTAACCAACGAGCTCTTCTTTGTTTACCAAAAGAAAACAACTACATAATCAGAGACTTTGTTCAAGAGAGATCTACACTCTCAAGCTCAAAAGCAAATCATCCAGAATCATTCTCAAATTCTGCTTCCAAACTTTATTCTTCATACACTAAACTACATTGAGATTGTTTACGTTGACCTGGTAATCCAGATAAATTCCTATACATAAATTTCTGGGTAGCTATCATATACATACGTTAGTACATATAAGAGTTACCCAGAAAAGCTAACCAGCATAAAAGCTACCTCAACGTCTACTTGCTAATGGCTTACACTTGCAGAATAACTTATCTAATCTCAAAGTTCTTCCTCCTCTACAATTTTCACAATCCAACTGATTACAAAGACTAAAATGTTGTGGTATTGAACGAGGTCTCAGAAATGAGAAAACATAGACCTTAGTGAAAAAGATCCATAATTTAGCACAGCATGGTCTTAAATGTTAACGTGATCTTTGTAAATACCTTGAAAACCATGTAGGGTTCACTGAGCTCGATATCCATATCATCTGAACCATCCAAGTGCTTGCAGAGGACGTCGATTGGCTTCACTCGACCTTCACGTAATCGGATCTCTGACCTCACCTTACTTTGATCAAAGTGGAACTGCAGTGGATCAACCAGATTTATCAAGCAACATTCACCAAATCAATGTTAAAAGAGAAAAACAAATAAAACGTAGTTATACTTCTTCCTCTTTCTTCTCCCAATCTTGGAACTCAGCTCGAGCACGTTCTCTAGCCAACATTGCCTGCAGAGAAAAGGAAAATTTTAGTCCAAAACCTAGATGCATTGAACAAATTAGAAAAATATTTGGCTAATAAGAAACTCAACATCTCCATCCTCCGGGACCAAATAATTGTTTGAAAGAGATAGATTTTCGTTTATGAAGCAAAATTTACCATTTCTTCCTCATGTCGGGCTTTCTCCACTGCTCTCTCTTCTCTCCTCTTCTTTACTTTTTCAACCTCTGCCTGCACATTGAACCAAAGTGCTTAAGACATAAACCAGAAAGCTAATTCCACCAAACAGCATAACACAGAGTTAGAAGCATTAAAAAACTTTCACTTTTTCTTTTATAGTCAAGAATGCTTAGTGTGCATACCATTCTTTCTGCACGTCTTCTTTTCTCAGCTTTAGCAGAAAATTCGTCTAGCGATACTCCATGGTGAACATCCTTTTCAATCTTCTTCCGCCACACAAATCTGAATTTAATAGAATTTCATGCCATGAGAATTGCAGACTCTTCAAAACCAGATCACTCACACGTATAGTCTGAATAAATGGATTACACGCAAACAAAATAAGTTTGACTACCAATTTCACAGTTGTACTATTAAGGAATAGAAGGAAGTCGCACCCTATAATTATTCTGTACTCATTTAGTTATATACTCTATAATGCTCTAACATCCTACTCTCAAAATTACAATAGCAAAAGTTTGAGACAATAGTCATCTATCAATTTCTTAATAGTGATTCACTTACGTCTCGGTGAGATTTGAATCGCCAAATGGATTTGAATCATTTGAGTACCCCGACACCGACTGAGTTTTCAACTTCTTTGCTGCACTTAATGCCTACATATAATTTAACAAGTAGCATAAAGTTAGCAAAATCAGCTCTAACATATACAAGAGATTAAAAACAACAAAGGATGCAAAAAATTTACCTTCTTCTGAGCCCTTTTGGCCATATATTCCTTGAGTTTTTCCTCCGAGTACTTGTCAGATGAAGATCTCTTCCTACTCTTTCGTCCACCATCGCTGTCACTGGAATCATCACTTGAGCTATGGCGTCGAGTTCGACGGCTGCTGCTGCCTTTACTCCTCCTGGAACTCCTAGGAGGCGAATCTGAACCGTCTGAGTCAGAACTATAAGACTCGGATTCAGACTCTGACTCGTCTTTTCGCTTCTTCTCCCTTCTATGTCTATCTCTCTTACTCTTACTATGAGAACCCATATTGACGAAGTATCTCTCTGTCGAAGATCGCGAAGATCGAATTTATCAAAGAAAGTCCTTAAAAACCAACGCCTAAACCCTAAAAACATTTTTTCCAATAGACAAAACTCAGTTCGACATACATCGACAAAATTCCTTGTGAAATTCAGATGATATTCAAGCTAATTAACCAATTCGTTGATAACAACTAAAAATCAAAAGCTATACGTTGCTTCATAACGAAATTGATGCATAGAGAATTTGCAGAAACCAGCGGAAGCAAAAATGCAAAACTATTGAACCAATAAACAGGGACAAAGAAGAGAATTGCATACCTAGTTGGAGACGAAGATCTAGAAATCAATGGCGGTAAACTGCGTTTCCGCGACGGTGGTGGAAACAGTAGAAACTTCTCCTCCCCGATAATGGCTCGAAGACGAACCTACTAGAGTCATACATATTTGTAAACAACGCTTAAACAAGTTTTCCAGTAAATTTCAGGGATAATTTCGTCATATTCCGACGTCGGTTTTGTTATTTTGGTTTATGTCTTTTTTTTTTCTTTTTCTTTTGTGAACCACACTCACATTTCCTTTATACTTGGCTATTGTATTACTTTTCTTTCTCTTATACGTATAAACGTAAGTACAAAGATGTTACAAAACACATACATTCAAATACAGAAACATGTGTTCGAAGCAATCGAAACACGTATAGCAGTTAAACAAACACAAACTACGAGCTGTTCTTAAGTATCCTTATTTTTTGAAAAGATCATATCAGGTAATTGTTACCAATCACCGGTAATAAGCCATGTGTCTTGATGATCTAAAAGGAGAGTTATCAAATGGAGATGGTTTTCGTTCTGCAACAGGTGGTGTCTTCTTCTTCTTCTTCTTCTTCTCGAGTTTGACTTCAGAACGGAGCCAAGATTCTACTACGGAAAGAAGGTTTGGTGAAGTTTTCAGCTCTTCGATATCAGCCATTTTCGAGGAACGATTCAACTCACCATCCTGAATGTAGGCTAACTGTGTAGCCCATGTCTCTAACCCGTCGAAGATGTGAGTTGCATATACTATTGTAGCTCCTCTCTGAGTTCATCAATATTGTAAACAAGTCAAGAGATAATGCAATAATCAAACCACTAATACACAATAACAAAACCGAGAGAGAGCTCTCAATAAAACTAGTCTCGTTTCTAAGTTCTACTTCTAACCAACAACGGGACTCTTTCAATGTTCAGGGACTTTGAAATCTGTCTGAATCAAAACATTGTTCAATGGTTCCCTTTGGATAAGTGAAACTATTGAGACCGGTATGAAGTAAAAACATTGTTCTTTTATATATTTGCATTATCAACAGCATGATACAGGTATGCTTACTAGTAACCTTCCAGTCTTCAGCCTAATATAGAACTTATACATACAAGGACCTAACACCAGTCACAGGCAAGAGCACTTAGCAGCAAGGAGAACCCGAAAGGAAAAGTTTTTTCCTTCTAATGCTTAAGTGTAATATTTCGGTTACTAACTGACTGAACCATGTAAGCAAACGGTTACTTATGAACCTAAGAGATATTAAATAGCTTAATATATTATTACCTGATCACATTCTTCTTTGAAGAATTCCAACAAATCCATCCGTGCAACAACGTCTAAGTCAACAGTGACCTCGTCAAGTAATAATACCTGTGGTCAAAGCATCAGAGATTAATAAGAAGATATATATTCAGTTTATAATTAATGTCGGCAATGATGAAAACATAATCAGAAACAGGTTCTCTTATGATAAGAGCCAAACGAGAAATATCTTACACCAATGATCATGTGAAGTATAGAGTTTGCAGAATGATCAGCCTCTCTTAAACCATATCAATTTTACCTTATATGGATGTAAGAGTCCCATGCATATCTGCACTCGCCGTTTCTGCCCATCAGAAACCTTATGCATACGCCAATGAAGATTAATATCAAGAAGATCTATTAGTTTTTGTCTTCTAACGGGATCAATTCCTTCAACTAGTAGGAAAGCAAAAAAGAAATTTTTCTTTAGTTTAAGCCAGGAAAAAGGGGAACGGAAGAAACCATATCACAGAACATCATTGCAAGGACAGAGAATATCACCTCCAAATATCATATGTTCTGCTGAGAAGTCTCCCTGGAGAGGTACCTTACCCTGAAAAATGCAGCAGAATCAAGAAAGTAATTGAAATCAGATCGATAATGCGATTAATTGGTGGTAGATTTGTTACTCTATTAGCAATTAAATTCCTGAAAGACATCACAAAATGAAAAATTATGAGAGAGTACTAACAACTGAACCAACGGTTTTACTCCAAGATCCACCAAGGTAAGACAAGTCACCACTGCAAACAAGCTGAGTA
This sequence comes from Lepidium africanum, assembly GCA_900406405.1. Classification (NCBI taxonomy): domain Eukaryota; kingdom Viridiplantae; phylum Streptophyta; class Magnoliopsida; order Brassicales; family Brassicaceae; genus Lepidium; species Lepidium africanum. The sequence goes on from OVAX01000437.1 coordinate 15,458, forward strand.
TCATGGAAAGCAGAACGGCTAAGAACTTGTACAACATTTTTTCCTCCAACCATATGCTTTCCAGCCAGAATCTTCAATAAAGTCGTCTTGCCTGAAAAAAAAATTTCAAATAGAAACATAAATCTTACTCTTCCAGAAAAACCAAACCCCCAATTCCAAGAAAGGGTAAGTACTTTCAATGGCAAGTGCCTTAATTAAGGTAATCATAACCATACAATCCACTGGCAGATTCAGTGGAAAAGGTAAATCGAAATTTACTACGATTTTCAAAAACCCCAACCCTAGAGCGAAAGAAATCCGATAATCATAAGACTAACTCATCACATGTAGACTCTATAAATGCATAGACACAGGAAAGTTTTCACAATTCCATACTGTAAATAAAATTAGAACTGAAACCACAACTCAAAACCTAAATCAACCTATAGATTCGAAAAGGAAAAACGTAAACCACAACCGAAAATCCTGATTACAAAATTGATCATCGTACCAGAACCATTGGCGCCAACTAGAAGACAGCGAGATCCAAGAGGAAGATGGAGATTGAAGTCGAAGAATAAAGGATCATCAACTTCGTATGCAAACTGCATACCACTAACTCTAATGGCTTCATCGCCACTCGCCGTCGCATCTTTCTCCGCCATTTCCTTCTCCGTCAGTAAGTACTAGGATTCAACGTTTGAATCCACGTCACACCAATATATATTTTCGTCACGTCACTAATCACCAGTCATGAACGCCTTAATGGGCCCTGTTGAGCCCTAATCATAGGCTTACTATATGGGCCAATAAATTGGGCCTATCAAGCCAATCATCGTCAAAAATACGACAGCGTATCGCATGGCAACAGAATGCTCTAGCCTCCATTTATGCAGTTAGCAACAAATACATTTCCTTAGTTTTCTTCAGTTGAGGACAAAAACAAAAGGGAGGTAGAGAAAGATGGAAAATCCTCTTTAGTATATTATAATAGTGATCCCGAATGATGATAAGTATAAGTGATAGATAATGTAACAAAGATGAAATTTTAAGATATTACAACAGGGAAGGAGTGTGGGATTCAAAGAAACACATATCAATTTACCAGTAACACACATCAAAAAGACTGTTCTCTGTTCACTTCACCATTGGTGTCTACTATATTATGCTCTCAAGTCACAAGAAGATGAAGCCGGACCGGACCAGACGGCTCCAATCAACTTAAATATTATACTGCATTGGTCAGAAAGCTGCCCAGCCTGATGCAGCTCCTGTTGACTTGGTTGATCCTGATCCTGTTGTTGAAGGAAGGTTCTTCTGCAAAGTACACCAAAATCGATAATTCAATGTGCATTAAGACAAGAATCACAGAACAGAGAGGATTTAGTTTCGTTCTTTGTTGATTCTCGAATGCGATTATGGAGAGAAAGTTTCCTTACCTTGAGCTGAGATACATCAGATAGAGGATCGTTCTTACGTCTTGTGTTATCCGTTGATTCCTTATTATGACCATCAGATGCAATCCTTGAAGTCACTGGATCATTTGGAGGAGGTGGTAAAGGAGATCTGGTTCTTATTGCAGCATTGGGTGGTGGAGCAAGTGCTAAAGGTTTAGGCTTCCCAGTTCCTGAAAGAGCAGCTGAGAGCATCCCAGTACCATTTGTTGTTGGTTTCGGCTTCACGTTGATCCTTATGGTTTCACCTTCCTTCAAAGTTTAAAGTCCAAAGTTCAAACCCATCAAAACACAACAAAACAACTTTTTTAGGTTCCACTGATTCCCAATGGTAAAGATGGACTTTGAGATTAACAAAATATTAATATCATAGCTATGATTTAAGAAGAGATAACACTAATATAGGCACGAACTCAACCAAAATCAAAAGATCCACTCTCTGCTACTGAGAACCAATGCTAAACAAACAAGTGATTCTGAAACATTTATGAAGACTAAACTAACTAGCAAATGGAGAAATCAAACAGCATCAGTTTGAAGATATCAACTAAAATTAGCAAGAACTTCAAAAGCCAAATCATGAGAATCACTTTGTAACTCAATCTCAGCTCTTCAACCTATTGCAAACAATGCATCCAAATATTCCTCTTGACTACTCATGTAATCATCAACACCAAAATTCTAAGCCTAAAATCAACAGAAGATATACTGCAAAACGCATCTGTATGAATCAAATTTCATATTTCTTTCTACAAAAGTAGCATTGATCAGGTTAATCCAAGTGATCAGATTACGTATCTTAAAATCCAAAAGCTTATGAACAGATTCGATTTACCTTCAATCTGTGATTAACAGCAGGATGAATATCGATATGACTATCGCTCTCACTCGTTTCTCCTGTCTCCTTCTCTTTCTCCCTCCTCACATACTTTTCATGATCCGATAACGCAACATTGAAATCAAACGCCTCATTCCTCTCATTAAATCCAAGTCCAATAAACGCATACTTCCCTCGTCCATCATCGATCCTTAAAACAAAATACCTAGACGAATCAAGAGACGGTTCAACAGAGTTCTCTCTACGTCCAGGATCTACAAAACAAGCCGCGAAGAGATCGCCGGAATTCGAATCCTCGAGACGGATCTCGCATCGATCTTTACACGATACGACGCGGAGTCTACCAGACCAGATCTTATCGGACTGTAGCCATTCACCACACTTGTATCCACCGGATGTAGTTCGTGGTGGGATCTTGTAGACGGAAACCTCACGCACCACGAGAAGTGTATGCTCGAATGCTTCCTCTTCTTCTTCTTCCTCGAACGACATCGAATTTTCGTAGAAAAATCTGCGACTTCTGAGGCTTAGATGACTTATTGACAAAGACGTGTTTGATCGTTGCGGACTTCCGAAGCTTTTAAGAGACCGGAACCTTTTCTTTTTTTCTTTTTTTTTGGTTGGTGTTATCAAAATTATCCTTTTTAAGGGAATTTGATTTAAATTATACTCTAATCATACTAATCATAAAAGCAAATATGTAATTAGTATATGAGTGGGAATTCTTAGTCTCAATTATTGTTATTAATCTGTATAATTCGGGTAATAGATTTAACAAAAACACTATAAATAATAGGAGCTTTGGACCAGTGCAAAAAAAATTTTCCCGAACCGATTCAACGTGTTCACATTCCAATAAATGAACGGGTTATTAGATCCGACTAATTTCAACCAAATTACATTGCGTGAATGAAATTCAAAACAGTTAAATATGAGATAACACATTACTATCTTCCCAAATTCAAATACTATCACTGAATCATGTCTGTGTAAGTCTTAAATGAGTTCATTTATTTATTTGATTCATTGGAGATCTTGCAACATAATAAGAAACCAAAGACAAAAGCTTAAGAAGAGCTTGATGTCATAGCCAAGCTAATATCTTGCTGACTAAACTTGATCTTTCATTGCTTCTTCTTCACACTTCATAAGCAGCTTTAAGCACATCTTCGGGAACTGCTCTCAAGTACGATGTTCCACCACTAAGTGTGTTAATGTAAGCATTATCATTTGTCCTAAATGATATCCATTCGAAACCAGTTTCACCAGCAATTTTCACAACTGCAAAGCCTTCTGGAACAACAAGGACTTGGCCTTGTCCCACATCAATGAACACACAATGACCATTGTCATCCACTACTTATTATTCTTTTTTTTTGTTAGTGCTATCAAAATAATTCTTTTAAGAGAATTTGATTTCAAATAATGCTCTAATCATCTACTATATAATAAAATAGTAAGTTTTGAGATTATACTTTTATTTTGATACTTATTTATTAACAATGTCATTAGAATTTATACCAAAAAGAACCATGTGAATATTTTTGATGTCGCGCAAATATGATATTATTTTTAGGAACACTCGAATTCGGTATACATGTCTATAGGCAATTGGTTAGTGGACCATGAGACCCGACTAACTCTGACCAAAAGAAACCACGTGAATATTTTTGATGTCGCGCAAATGTGATATTGTTTCTAGGAACACTCAAACTCGGTATAACACATTATTATCTTCCCAAATTCCAATATTATCACTGGACCACGTCTGTGTAGATGCTTTTTTGAAAGTCTTAAATGAGTCCATTTATTTGTTTGATTCAGTGGAAACCTAAAAGCATAAAAAGGAAGCAATGACAAAAGCCTAAGAAGATCTTGATGTCATAGCCAACATAATCTCTTGCTGACTAAACTTGATCCTCATTGCTTCTTCTTCAGACACTTCGTAAGCTGCTTTAATCACATCTTTAGGAACTGCTCTCAAGTACGATGTTCCACCACTAAGTGTGTTACTGTAAGCATTATCATTTGTCTTGAATGATATCCATTCGAAACCAGTTTCACCAGCGATTTTCACAACTGCAAAGCCTTGTGGAACCACAAGGACTTGACCTTGTTCCACTTGATCATTGAACACAGACTGACCATTGTCATCTACCACTTGTATCTTGGCTTGACCACCTGTAACATACAGTATCGTGTGTGCGTTTGCAGTCCATTGTGGCAACACCATTCCTCCCTATCTCCACAAAAACCAGTCATAAAGTAATACTATCATGAACAGATTAAAATATGGAAAAATGTAGTTTAAACCATCATTATACAAACAGATTGAAAAAAACATTCAACTTTAATATAATAACTCTAAACATTCTAGTTACGTTGATTTTAGATTTAAATTGTAAACAGACACCAGAGTTCGAACCTTCTACCTGTACTAGTAGGAATAGGATTAAAAAACAACTAAGTCAAACTAGACTCGTTTGTCAAGCAATTTAACGGAAATTATAAACTTAATTAATAAAATTTGGTGTTAATAAGTTAACGGGATTAATAACTTCTTGGTTAATAACTTCTATTAAATCACTTAAGGACAAGCCAAATTAGCTTAGTCAACGGAAATTAATTATTTAAATCTAAAATCAACATAAATAAAATGTTTAAAGTGGCTATATAAAAGTTGAAACTTGCCGAATTGCTTTCTAATATGGTGGTTAGGATGGTAGCTTAAAAAAAGATTTTAGGGGTAGACTTTAGGCTATAGATCGGATCTTGTCGATCTAATTGTTGACAAAAAAAAAAAGTTGAAATGTTTTTTCTATCATTTTTGTAATCTAAGGGTTAAAATGACATTTTTACGAAATAATATTAGCTAGATATGGAATACTTACGCTGTAGAGTACTCCTCTAACGGCGTTAAGCCTGACTAGACGTAGAACGGGGAGGTTAAGGCTGTTAAGAGTGCTAATTCTTCCGGCTCGTGTGCTAAAAAAGTCGGTTCGTTCTGGATCATCAATGTTCTCATGAATTCTTGCCGTGCAATAAGTCTCTTCAATGCCATTAACAATGCTATCATGCTGCCATTGCCTTGGCCGTGGAGTGATAAAATGGAGAGGACCGTTTGCTCGGACAATGTTTCCTCTGTTGTCATTCTGGTTCTGTAGTTGCTTAGCCATCTCGACATCAATCTTGAATGCTTCTGCGATTATGTTTGGGTCGAAACCACTAAAAGCGTTGTTGCCTGATGGCCAGTTTAATGGTTGTTCTTGTCCTTGTGTAGTCTGGCTCCCTGCTAGTTGGAACATCTACATACGAAAGTTCATAAATTAATTTTGCAATGTTATGAAATACCCTAACTAGTCTTAGATAAAATATCTTAAAATCCAAAAATTAAAACAAAACTTAACAGAGAAAAATACTAGTAAAAATATTTGTAACCAAAATGCAGCTACGAAAAATCATCAAATAACCAAAAAAAAAAAAAATCAAAAACCCACAATTTAACCACAATTTTTATCTAGCAAAGATTGTATTAAAACAGTTATAAGAAAAATTTGTTGTAATACGGTTGTTGAAAAAATTGTGGCTGTTATTTTTTATTATTTTCGTAGATATTTGATAAATTTTATAATTGTAGATGAGATCTAACAATAAGTTCTTTCGTCCTATAAAGATTTTTTTTTACTATATGTGAATCATTAGAGTTTCAAGCCGTTATGTGAATCATGCATCCAATGGCTATTTTCTCTTAAACTAGTTTCACTAACTAAGTCATTAAGAGAGTGCATGCGATATAATTTCAAACGTTCTTGAAATATTTTAAGTACCCTAGGGGTTTGATCAAGCTGGTTTTCTCTGTTGGTAACATCAAGAACCATGACAATGACAACATCAGAATTGCCACGGTTGTACCACCATTGTGAAACTCCGGCAAGCGAAGCAAACACATCTCCTCGCCGGAAATTCTCCAACTTCTGATGCATGTCCTCAAAACGTCGACGTGCCTCTCCTTGTGGTCCTTCAATTTCTTCATAAGTCTCAGCACAACCAGAAGCAATTGTCCCCATCACTCCTTCTCCTGCAAATTCAATACCAATTATTAATAATAATATCAGAAATTGAGAATTCAAAACTAATATATAATATATGGATCACTACCGTAATTGTCAATTGATTTTGGGTTGGACATGCAAGATGATGTGTCAATTATGGTAATTCGATATGTTAGATTATACTACTTATATCGGAAGTTGGAAACTCATAATTTATCAAAGATTATTGTACCTTGGACAACGTAGGCGAGAGCAGGTGGGCTAAAGAAAACAGGCAAGAAAATGGAATTGGGTTGAAGAGTGATGCGAGCCACCGTAACACCTGCGCACCGAAGCTCAGGGCTCATGTGATCCCATACTTCCATCTGACCAGCTTCGAATTTAGTGGCCTGAGATGGGCCGAAGCTATTGATTAGGCTGAAATGGCATGCGTTTGGAAACGGCATCTCTCGCTGGCGTGCCTCACTGCCATTTAAGAAGATGAAAAGTGAAACGACTGAGAGAAGAGAAAACAAAAGCTTATGCATTTCTTTTGTTTTGTCTAAGGAATTTGAAGAGAGTCTCGTAGGAAATTTGGTATTTGAAAGAGATGGCTAGTGTGTCTACTCTTGTTCAAACGTCTTATGACTCATTTGATATAAATAAAATTATGTAAAGGTAGATTAATCAGTAAAATCGAGGTAAAACAGGGAATGCTCAAAGAATGACACATTCTGATAGAAATAGCCACAGGAGTCACATTGCATGGCTATGTCACAGTCTGTATTTTAACACATCATCTTCTCATGCATGCCAATTGTCTTTACCTACATTCAATGTAGATGGAATATTTGTCTTTTAAGGAAAAATCTATCTCATCAATTAGTTGCAATTTGCACATGTTTTATTTTTACAGTTTTACTTCAGTCAGACCACACAATTTGGACAAGAAACCAAGATATTTTACATATTGCAGGAACTAATTTACATCTGGTTACTAAAAAATAATAGCCATTTTAAACAAGATAGTGGTTAATGTTTCGGTAATAGTTTGTTTGTAGCAAATCCATGCATGCAAGCACGTGTATATATATATATATAAGTTTTGTTTACATGTAACAATCTCTAACGTAAATCAGTTGGCAAAAAGAAATCTCTTACCCGACAACCACTAATTAAGTATATTTGGTCATCTTAATTATAAGGGAATTAAAAATATCGAAACTAATTAAATTCATGATATTGAAACGATTCGGTCAATAAATTTGGAGTTGCTACATACTAAGGCTGGTATGCAGACCCGGCTAGTGGAGAAAACTGGAGAAGCACCACTTTCCAGCCCCAAAAATATATAAAAAAATTTCGGCCCCAAAATACGAAGTAGTTTTCTTTAGTCTAGTAGTGTATGTGTCTTTGGAATATTGATTAAGACCTATGTTTGAATCACGACTACAGTTTTTCATTTTTTTTTAATGGGAACAACTAGTCCTGGGCATAAGGCCCATAACCGAAATCCAAACCTGAAGCCGAACGATCCAACCAAACCATTTAGACTTTGGATGTATCCAAATAACCGAGTGGTTTTTGATTACAAGTTATTCCGGGTTTGATTATTAACCGAACCCGAACCGCACCCAAAATATAACCAAAATCGTAGAGAATAAAGTCCATACACGAACCCGAACCAATTCAACCTAACCATTTAAACTAAAAACTAGTTATAAACATGTATTTTGAGTGAAATAACCGAGTCTAAACCGAATCCTTTGATATTATACAACTCCAAAACCGAACCGAATCCGAACCGAATCTTAGTAATAACCGAATGGACTTTAACCTTAAAACCAAAAATCCAAAATAACCGAATCGATAACCGATCGGTCCCCCGAACGCCTAGACCTAGGAACAACCAAATAAGCAATTTAAACAAACTTATTTACAGAATTATTATATAACTAAAACAATTAAAATTGAAAATGTTTTGAGTGAAAAAAAGCAAACAAAAAAAAAAAAACCAAATTGACGTTTTTTTTTCCTGTCAGCTATCATTCTCTTTGGCTTTAATAAAAATAAATTTTTTTTTACGCTTTCAGTTTTCAAAAACTCAGAACCAGCCCTGGCATGTTAATATATTATGAATTTCCGATTTATAGTAAAGTTAAGGCAATCCTAAAAGAACAAAGAAATTAGAGGAAGACTTAGGATTTTATTTAGGTAAGAGTTACATGTACGGAGTCAACGATCGTTTTTTTACCACATTCGTTGTTGTACTCTTAGTACGTAGGAGTCCTAAAAAAACTCAAAACAAAACAGTTCCCTTAAGGGTCGAACTTCTATTATACATTTTTATTTCTTACTATAGTTATTACAAGCAGTACCAAACCAAACCCAAAGACTCAAAACGTTAACCACTAGCTCCATTAAGCCCTAGGCCTTCCATAGCTCATTGGACCACTGCTGTGAGTCAATGTGGTCTCAATCGTGCTGTACTTAACGCGTCTTGCTTGTTCAGGTGAGATCTCAAACCCATTGGTTATAACCTCTAATGGCAAACCTCTCATGACTGAGATACGGCCAGCGAGAGAGTTGACCTGTGCGTTTTCGTGTGTCTTGAATTCGATCCATTCGAATTGTTCGCCTGTGGCTTGTTTCACGACTGAGAAGCCTTGTGGTATGACCAGTAACTGTCCTTCAGAGACCTCTTGGTCGAATACTCTTTGTCCATTGTCGTTCACCATTTGAATGTGAGCTCTTCCGTTTGTCACGTAAAGTGCTGCGTTTGCGTTCACGTTCCACTGCGGTAGCACCATTGCGTTCTGCGTTTTAAACACAAAAAAGACCAATTAATTTGGCATATTGAATATTAGTATGTCTAGACCTCAGCATATCATCTCAAACCCGAAACAAACCGACAAAATACCAAATAGATCTTAGTATACCAAAAACCGAACTCAGACCAGAACCAGATTAAACAGAATGGATACCCAATATATCTTAATCAAATATTGGTTTTAAATAAAAAATTTCTAATAAATCATCACTAATTTTGAATTTCTATAAAATTTGCATAAAATTCTGGACAAAAAAAATACACGAATATATTAACTTAATGAAAGCAAAAACTCGAAAACCCAAAAGACCCGAACCGGAATGTCTAGCCTTGATTTATGTAAGTAAAAAATTAAACTAAAGTATCGTGTAGCTTACGTTACGGATGGAGCCACGAAGAGCGCTAAGGCGAAGGTAACGGAGGATGGGAAGGTTGTAGCTGTTAAGTGTGCTGATGTATCCGAGCGATGGCTTGTACACGTCAGCGTCTGACGGATCGTCGAGGTTTTCGGTGCATCGCATTGTGCACAAAGTCTCCTCAATACCGTTAGATTCTTCCCATGGTTGCTGACCGCCTTGGCCACCTTGGCCGCGTCTCAACGGTGGCCTAATGACGCCGAAAGGACCTTTGACCTTGATGATGTTGCCACGGTTATCTTGCTGGTTCTGGAGCTGCTGAGCAGTCTGGACATCGGTGTTAAAGGCTTTAGCCAAGATTTCAGGTGCAAAGCCATTAAAGAGGTTGTTTTGTTTCTGTTGTCCTCGGCCTTGTAGCCATTCTTGTCCTTGTGGGTTGGTTCCGGCTATCAAAAATGGCTTTAAACATAAAATTAAGTATTATTAGTTTGTTATTTTAAAATCTATGTGAAAATACAAAATAAGAATTTTCTCTTTTTGGTAATTGGACTTACTCTAAGGTTGCGGTCAAGCTGGTTCTGGTTGTTTGCTAGATCGGCGGCTGCAACAAGAATGAGAGGCTCATTTCCATTGTTGTAGTACCATTGAACCACACCAGGTGGTGTTGCGATGGTGTCACCGCATCGCAGGTGCTGTACTTTCTGGTGCATGTCACTGAACCCTTGACCCTGACCCTGGCTCTGGCCCTGACCCTGGCCTTGACCCTGACCTTGTCCAAACATCGGTGTATCCGTGAACGTCTCGGCGCATCCCGGAACAACTTTTCCCATTAGACCCCTTCCTATTTTATCATATCCAAATATGAAAATGCACAAACATATTATTACTTGATATTAAGTCATAATAATACGTTACACTATGTCTATAAATAAATGATTAATTGCAATACAATTGTCACAATTTTATATTCATAACTAGTAAATCGATTAAAAATTGTTAAAGAATATAAATTATTCAAAAACTATGAATATAAATCTTTCTATATATTACATAAAAACGCACCGTGAACGACGAAGAGGAGTTTGCCGGCGTTAGTGAAAGTGGGCAAGAAAAGACCCTGAGGCTCAATAACGAAACGCTCAAAGGCGAAGCCAGAGCAACGGAGCTGAGGTGCACGGTGGTCCCAGACCTCAATACGACCACCCTCGTTCTGGATAACGTGACTCGGTTCGAGCGCATTGAGTTGATCGAGCTGGCACTCGTTAGGCCATTGTTGGGCTGTGTAGCCATGGAAGAGGATCAAGAGTGTCAAAGAAAAGGAGACAATAGATGTAGCTCGACCCATTTTTCTTACTTCTTACTTTGTGGCTTATGGACTTTAGGTATTTATAGGAGAAAATATATTGATCTTGTCATGATATGACAAATAATATAAATTTATTATTACGAATTGAAATGAGAAGTAGTTGAGCTTGCAAATGGAGGCAGTAGACACATTTCAGTTTGCATGGCTTCTTAGTATTGAATAACAGACAACAGATCATGATATTATAATGTTAAGTATAATTTCATTTGAATAAAAACGACAAAAGTATAGTTCAATTTTTTATTTTATTTGAATAAATACTAACAGATCATGATATTATAATGTTAAGTATAATTTCATATTAATCAATCAACCATACGCATCATTTTTAATTCGTGAAAATAATATAAGGGCAATTAAGGTTCTAATTTTGAGTTATCAGAAGGGTTTTTGTGAATCAATAATAAGAAAAAAAACTGATATATTTTTAAAAATAAATGAAACGAAGACCGAACATGTAGAGATTTAAACAAGTGATGATGTGATGTGTCGGACGCGACGAACTGTCGTGACGAGTGTGGCTGCATGCTGCCTATATGCCACCACTTGGATCCTTCTCTCTAAACCCATCTTCTTCACCTTCGTAAAATGAACTTTACCAAGGAAAACATAAAATACGTTTATTACAAATAAATGGAAAATATACATATATTTGTTTTCGTAATTCACTCTGAAGATTTTTCTTTTTTGTTATTATTAAGTTACAACTACTCGGCCTATTTGCCAAGTGCCTGCATAATGCAGACGGCAAGATTTGATCTCTCAACGTGCAAATACATCTATTTTTAATAAATTTTATCATCTACCATTAGACTAAAAGCAACTTACCAACTCCGAAGATATGTTGTGTTATTTCTACGTATCTCCCATATGAAAAGTATTTCCAAATTTTGTCAACAAAAAAAAGAGTAAATATTAGGCCTATTTCTCAAGATTCCAAATATGGGTAAGCCCAACTTACTGGTCAGCCCAATGGAAGCAATTTATAGACCAATGTGTAGGCCCAATAATTAATTTGCTCTTCAACTACGTGCCGTTTCATTCCAAGGAGAGACAGCATGCACTTTAGGAAAAATTATACAGATCTGTTTTTTTGGTCAACACATTTCATTTGTTTTTGTGTGCTTTTCTATAACATTTGAACATTGAATGCATGAATGTTAAGTTAGGTGCGCATACACGAACTTATAATTTTTACAACAAATCTACAGAAAAAACTCACATATACAAAAGGAATTTATACACAAGATAATACTATTGATAATAAAGAATATAGTTTATTATATTAATTAGAAATATAATACAATTGATAGTGATGAGGCAATAAACAACTTATCGGTGTTCCACTCTCATACTCACATGCCAACTTGCAATTCCAAGCTGTCACTTAGTCACAGCTTGTCCACTTATTTTGTTCTTTTTTACAGAACACACACATATATTCTTCTACATACATTGCTACATGTCTAAGCATCTCTATCTCTATATCTGTATGTATTCTACACTCATATCACATCTACGTTTATTTCGTTCATTGACAGAGACAGCAAAATTACTTATATGAATCAATATAAATTTGCATACAAATTTATTTAAATTTTATATATTTGGAGCTATGTCTTTGTAGTTAATTACCGTTTCCGCTATCTTTTCATATGAATTCGATCACTGGCGGATTTAGAATATTTTATAGTATGGGGTATTCTTTGTAAAAAAATTGAAAAAAATTGGTGAAAAAGAAAACAAAATAGAAAATTAACCAAATTTTTTTTAAGCATGAGGCACATACCTCACATTTATTCGATTATAAAAAATTATGTTTGTTCCATGTGATATTATTAGATTTTTGTTATTAATCGTAGCTATATATAATTGAAAATTTCTAAAGTATAGTTTATAGTAGAGAGGTACAGACTTACTAGGACCTATCTATTGGTGATAGCTATACTCAATGTAAAAAATTTTACAAGGAATTTTCTTCTTTCATTCTTTCAAATTCCAATTTACGTCCACCTTAACTTGATTTGTCGAACATTATCTTCTATTCAAAACTGTAGATAAATTAGAATTATTGTTTCTGGATACCATTACATGTGATGTGGGCTCTATAAGATCCACCAATCTCATATTCTATTCTAAACTGATCTTAGCGGCTAGCTAAATATATCTTATTGATGTATATGAATTCATCCATACATATTAGGAATACTTTCTTTTTTGTTTGATAAAAACATATTAAGACATTATTTTGTCGACAAATGTTTTGTATTGACTTGGCCATCTCATTCCAACAATATCACAACTCATCACTTCAAACATTTAACTCCCTTATAAACCAATCCCTCCCGATCTCACTTTCTCAATTACTCTTCTTCACATAACCTCAAAATCACCAACAATATGGCTACTCGTCTAACTCTAGCTCCTCTTCTCCTCATCGCCATTGTCCTTCTCACCACTAAGACAACGGCTCAGCCAGCCGCACCAGCTCCAGGTCCAGCCGGTCCCATCAACCTAACAGCAATCCTTGAAAAAGGTGGTCAATTCACGACTTTCATGCATCTTCTAAACATTACTCAAGTCGGTAGCCAAGTCAACATTCAAATCAATAGTTCATCAGAAGGCATGACCGTTTTCGCACCAACAGACAATGCTTTCCAAAACCTTAAACCCGGAACCCTAAACAAGTTAAGTCCAGATGAACAAGTTAAACTCATTCTTTACCACATTAGTCCCAAATTCTACTCTATGGATGATTTCCTCTCAGTTAGTAACCCTGTTAGAACTCAAGCTTCTGGTCGAGACAATGGTGTTTATGGTCTTAACATAACCGGTCAAACCAACCAAATCAATGTCTCAACTGGTTATGTTGAGACACGTATTAGCAATGCTTTGAGAGAACAACGTCCTCTTGCAGTTTATGTTGTTGATATGGTTTTGTTGCCTGGTGAGATGTTTGGAGAACACAAGCTTAAGCCTATTGCTCCTGCTCCTAAATCTCCTTCCGGTGGAGTTTCAGATGATACTAGTAGTAACTCCACTAAAAAAGCAGCAGCTTCACCATCTGATAAGTCAGGTTCCAGTGAGAAGAAAGTTGGATTAGGGTTTGTTCTTGGAGTTGTTGTATTATGTTTGAAATCTCTGATTTGATAATTTAATATTGCATTTATCCTGCGATTTGAAGTGTGAAATATGAAATTTGTTGATTAATTTCCATGCAATAAAATTCCCATTCAATATCCTTTTCTTATCTTGATTTTAGTGATTATTGCAAGTTCCACTTTATCACATTAACTACGTGAAAAAATTAAATTAAAATCACTCAGTGACTTAAGCTAATTGAAGATTAATTTTGTTGTATTTAATTTTAGGAGAATTGATAGTTAAGTAAATTCTAGAACTGATTAAACTAGCTGAAATTTTTTCAGTCTTGTTGAACTTTTTTCAGTAAATATTTTAAATACGAGTTTGAGTAAATGGTTGATCCAATTGTTAAAAAATTAATAATAACTATAAAAATTATTTGATATGGAGTTTATGATTAAGTGATAATATCGGATTTAAGACTTTAAAGAGTTCACATATTAAATTCTTCTACCATGCGAAACAAAATATATTTTTTTAATCTCCTTACATAGATACAAATCCATATATTCCATCCATTTAAATAACTAGAAATGAGAGTCTATTTGAAATGCACCCAAAAAAATAATCCAGCCCTCGACTCTTGAGTTACACAAAAGAAAACTATAAACTATAAAGATTATTTAAATTATTTTATTGGTAAATCAGATCCGGAATAATAGCCTTCACGTGAAATTACTAGACATGGACCAAGACCACATATGTATATATATATATATATATATCTCTTTGTTGTGATATCAAATTTGACCAGCAATATAGATTAAATTCATAATACACAGAAAATCTGTTCAGAGTTGTTTATTGTAAATGATAATCCAGTTGCAATTAAATTTTCTTATAATGTATCTTTTGACCATGTGCAGCTGCTTCAAACACGTTGCTCACACAATCAATTGCCAATTACAGCTGAACCAAAAATAAGAAAAATTTAACATAAGAAAATGAAATAATGGGCCTAAGGAAATATTTTGTTATTAATGGACCTGAGAAATTTTTAACCCAAATCATGTTTTAGAAGGTAATTCATTATCGGAGACACATATCCGATTTCTCCATTCTAAAACAATAAGCTTCAGTAAATTCCCTTGTGTTGGTAATTCTTAGTCTTGGAAAAGAATGACGGAGTGGTTCGCTGTAAGTTCGATAAGGTTTTCGGGAACAATGATTGGCATAATATTTTCCAATTCTCGGATGTGGAATATTTACTGATGATAGGATCTGATCATCATCCAATTCTAGGCAATTTTAGAATTCGGGTGATTCCAAAAAAGGCCAACTTTTCTTTCGATAAAAGATGGATTGGCAAAAAAAAATTTAAGGATACCATTGCGAGAGATTGGCGAGGTGTTTCTTGTAGACAATCTCTATCTTTTTCTGGTAGAATTCGGAATTGTAGGAGGGAGATTTCAAGATGGCGGAAATTTAATGTTTCCTCAGGCCGAGATAATATTAACCATTTGCAACAGAAACTAGAGGATTGTCAAAATGATAACTCCTGCTCTTTGAGGGTTATTCTAGAGGTAAGATCAGAGCTCAAACAGGCTTATGAAGATGAGGAGATTTATTGGAAACAAAAAAACCAAAATAGGTGGCTTAAAGAAGGAGATAATAATACCAAATTTTTTCATGCTCAAACAAACCAACGAAGAGCAAATAATAGGATTGTTGGGCTTAAGGATTCTTGTGGAAATTGGGTTACTAAAGATCAGGATTTGTCAGGAAGTGGAGTCTTATTTTAAGGGATTATTCACTTCCTCGGGATCAACCAATTTTTTGGATTCTCTTAGTAGTATTAATGCAAGGGTTTCTGTTGAAGATAATCGCCAATTATTAGCAAATGTTACAGAGGAAGAAGTGAGAAAGGCTTTATTTATGATGGATTTAGGGAAACACCATGACCAGATGGGATGACGGCTTTATTCTACCAAAATTCTTGGGAGGTTGTTAAGATAGACCTGGTGAATCTGGTTAATAACTTTTTCAGGATGGCAGATTCGAGAATGACTTAAATAAGACAAATATTTGTCTTATTCCCAAGATTGTGCTACCAACTAAAATGTCAGATTTTAGAGCGATAAGTTTATGTAATGTAGGTTGTAAAATAATTTTTAAGGTCATTTGTCTCAGGGTAAAAAAGGTTCTACCAAAATTGGTCTCAGAAACCCAACGGCATTTGTATCTGGGCGTCTGATTTCTGATAATATTCTTATAGCGCAAGAATTTTTTCACGCTCTCATAACTAATAAAGCTGTCAAACGAAAACTCATGGCTATTAAAACAGACATGAGCAAGGCTTATGACAGAGTAGAGTGGGCGTTCTTGGAACAGTTACTTTTCCGATTTGGTTTTCATGCACATTGGATTAAATGTGTGATGCATTGTATCCAGATAGTTGAATATTCAGTTATAATTAATGGTTATCCTCGCGGTAGAATTATTCCAAGTAGAGGTTTACGTCAGGGGGATCCTTAATTTCCATATTAGTTTATTCTTTGTACTGAGGTACTAGTATCACTTTTGCTGAAAGCCGAATCTGATAAGCTGATTACTGGTATTGCTATTGCAAGAGCGAGTCCAAACGTTTCTCATCTACTTTTTGCAGATGATAGTTTATTTTTTTGTAAGGCTAATGAGAGTGAGGCTCTAGCTATTAAAAATATTCTAGGTGATTACGAAAAATGTTCTGGACAACAAATTAATTTTGTTAAGTCATCAATTCAATTTGTTCATTTTGTGTTGGAGCAGAACAAGTGTATTATTCATAGGTCTTTGGGTATTGAGGCGCTGGGAGGTATAGGAACATACCTAGGATTACCAGAAAGTGTGAGAGGAGCTAAAACAAAAGTTTTTTCCTTTGTTCAAGAGAAATTTATGGAGAGGATTAATAGTTGGTCATCTGAATTTATATCTAGAGGAGGAAAGAGGTTCTTAATAAATCAGTATTAACTGCATTGCCCACTTATGTCATGTCGTGCTTTCGTCTACCGAAGTCGATAACTCGGAAACCTCGAAAGGAATTCATTGGCTGAAATGGAAAAATTATGCAAACCAAAGAGTGTTGGGGGACTAAGTTTCAGGGATCTTGAGGAATTCAATACAGCTCTTCTTGCAAAACAATTATGAAGGTTATTAGATTATCCAAAACAATTATGAGTGTTTAAGGGGCGGTATTTCAAAAATAATAGTCCTATGGATATTAATCATATTAACTCTCCATCTTATGGCTGGAGGAGTATTATTTCAGCGAGGTCGCTAGTTAGTAATGGAATTATTAGAAGGATTGGTGATGGCCAATCTACATCTGTATGGCGTGATCCTTGGGTTCCTGATGTCATTGCAAGACCAGCAAAGGGAATTGAACCTCAGATTTAACTGTTGACCAGTTTATTGATCCGATTACTAGATCTTGGCGTGAGATTCCTTTACGACAGTTCTTAGTTCCATAGGATGTTATATTAGTTCTAGGTATTCACATCTCGCGTCTTCGACGACCTGATTGTTGGGGATGGCATTTCTCAAAATCAGGGTGTTATTCAGTGAAGTCCGATTATAAAATTGAGGAAACACATTCTGCCAATGTTGTGGGTACTACATGACCAAATTTGGAGATCTTACAAGCTCATGCTTGGAAGTTGAATTGTCTAGGAAAGATAAAGAATTTTATTTGGCAAGTTATCTCAGGTTGTGTGGTAGTGAAAGATAAGTTAAGAAGTAGAATGATAAACTGTGATAATTTGTGTCTTAGATGTGGGGCTGATGGGGAGTCGATTAATCATGTTTTATTTGAATGTCCGCCAGCTCTTCAGACTTGGGCTTTATCGGATATACCATCAACTATTACTTGTTTCCCTGGTCTTTCGGTTTGGTCCAACATTGATTACCTATTTTGGAGAACGTCGGTCCAAGCTAATGATTCGGTGTTTCCGTGGATTTTGTGGCATATTTGGAATGCGAGAAATGAAAAGGTGTTCTCAAATTCCGATAAGGACCCTAGGGACATTTTACGAATAGCCAAATTGGATGCAGCAGAATGGATTCAGGCAAATAACAAATCAGAGCCTAATCTTACATTAATCTGGTGGATGCGTCCCCTAGTTGGAGTGAGGTGGCATATCCATTAGTGTCAAATCCGGCTTTCACTGGCTATAGATATTTTGTGGATGGAGCTTGGCGCGCGTCAGATATTTCTTCTGGTATTGGTTGGTTCTGTTTCCCAGATTTTGTGGAGGGTTCCGTTCATGGTGCTAGGTCGATTCCGAGAAGTTTATCAGCGTTACACGTAGAGGTCGAAGTGGTCTTATGGGCCTCCTTTCTCTTGGTATCTTGGAGGTTAATCTAGCGACGGACAGTTCAAATGTTTGGAAGATGTTCACTAATCCTGAAGACTGACCTGCTTTCTCCCCTTACCTAGAAGACTTTTCGAGGTTGAAGTGTTTGTTCACTTGTCTCTCTCTTCATCTTATTCCTCGTTCTCTGAATTATCGAGCTGATTTCCTCTCCCGTAGTTTTAGAGGATAAGCTTATATTTTCAGTTTTTCTGTACTTTGGAGGTTCTTCCTTGTTTTTATATAAAAATCTCAAGTTGACAAAAAAAAAAACCCTAAGCTTCGGTTACTGATCAGATCGTAATTCTATACTCATATATACACATATTTTGGACTGTTAAATACTTTTTAATGCTAATGATTAAATCCACTTAATCCGATTTATAACTCAAACTCTAAAATCTATCACGCTGAATTAAGCATCTATATAAAGTCGAACTCCGCTGAAACCCAAAAATGAACATTAAACATTTGGCCAAAAATCATATGTCCCATGCAGAAAATAATTCATAAAAATATATATATACTTCTACAGACTAGTTTCTTGTAGAGGTACTGACTTAATGGACCTATCTATTGGAGATATAGTTATATTCAGATAACAATAGTTATTGTGGAAAATTTTACATCTCAAGGTTTTTTATCTTTCATTCCTTCAAAATCATAAGCCGAATTAATTACGTCCACCTTAAGTTGTGTTGTCGAACATTAACTTCTATTCAGAAATTTGTACGTAAATTAATTAGAATGATTGACTCTCGATCCCATTACATGTACGGATCCACCAATCTCATATTCTATTCTAACATTCTTCTCATACACCAAAACTGATCTTAACGGCTAGCCAGATATATCTTATTGATGTATATGAATGAATTCATACATATAATAATACCTCTATAGACATTATTTTGTATTGACTTTTTTTTTTGGTATCATTATTTTGTATTGACTTGGCCATCTCATTCCAACACAATCACAACTCATCGTTTCAAACATTCTAACTCCCATACAAACCATTCCTTTTCGATCTCACTTTCTCAATCACTCTTCTTCACACAAACTCAAATCACCAACAATGGCTACTCGTCTAACTCTAGCTCATCTCCTCCTCATCACCATTGTACTTCTGATCACAACCGAGACAACGGCTCAGGCAGCCGCACCAGCTGGTCCCATCAACATAATGGCAATCCTTGAAAAAGGTGGTCAATTCACAACATTTATACGTCTTCTAAACAACACTCAAGTTGGTAGCCAAATCAACATTCAAATCAATAATTCATTTGAAGGAATAACTGTATTCGCACCAACAGACAACGCTTTCCAAAACCTTAAACCCGGAACCCTAAACAAGTTAACTTCAGATGAACAATTTAAACTCATTCTTTACCACATCATTCCCAAATTTTACTCTATGGATGATTTCCTCTCAGTTAGTAACCCGGTTAGAACTCAAGCTTCTGGTCGAGACAATGGTGATTACGGTCTTAACATCACCGGTCAAACCAACCAAATCAATGTCTCAACTGGTTATATTGAGACCCGTATTAGCAATGCTTTGAGAGAACAACGTCCTCTTGCTGTTTATGTTGTTGATATGGTTTTGTTGCCTGGTGAGATGTTTAAAGAACACAAGCTTAAGCCTATTGCTCCTGCTCCTAAATCTCCTTCCGATGGAGTTTCTGATAATATTAGTAATAATTCCACTAAAAAAGCAGCAGCTTCACCGTCTGATGATAAGTCTGGCTCTGGTAAGAAAAAAGTTGTCATATGTTTAAAATCTCTCTTTTGAAAGTTTAACACCCATGATCTCTTTTGATTGCTTTATATTGTGAATAATATCTCATATTGGTAGTAAAGTAAATTCTACTCTACAACTATATATATAAGATATATATAGGATGACTTATTGTTAATTGGTTTTGGTTTTGACTAGGAAGCTTGTAATTTAACATTCGCATCTTGATTTATTGCAAATTCCACTTTATCACATCAGAACTTTCAACTACGTGAAAAAAATTAGAGTCAATCAATGTTCTGAGCTAATTAATGGTTATTTTCTTTGTATTTAAGTTTAGGAAAATTGGTAATTAAGTAAATTCTAAAACTGATTAAACTATAAGATTTTTGAAAACTATTTAATTGGTTTATCAGATCCAAAAAAGCACAAGCATTCGCCAATTGCTCCAGCTCCAGTTCCTGTGTTTGCCCCTATTCCTGCTTTTGCTCCTGCTTCTGCTCCAAAATCTCCCTCGAATAAAGTTTCTGATGATACCAGTAATTCCACTCAAACTGTGGCAGCTTCGCCTTCGGACAAGTCAGGCTCCGGTGAGATGAAAGTCGAACTAGGGTTTGGTCTTGGACTTGTTGTCTTGTGTTTAACATTTCTCTTTTAAGATTTTATTAATCAGTAGTTTCTTTTGGTTTATAACTTTATATTGCTTTTATTCTCTGCCATTTGAAGTGTGAAATATGAAATTTAATGATTAAATTCCATGCAATAAAATTTCCATACAATATCTTGTTTTATTATTGCAACACTTCGTCACATTATAACTCTAACTGCGTGAAATTTTTAAATCGATCAATGATTGAACATTGAAGCTAATTGATAGTAATTTTTTTGTATACAAGTATTAATAGTTAAATAAATTCTAGAGCTTATTAAACTATAAAGTTTATTTGAATTACTTTATAGGTTCATCAGATCCGGAATAATAGCCTTCATGTGAAATTACTCGACATGGACCATATTTGTATATATATTTCTTTGTTCATTCATTTGCTATGATTTAATTTGACCAGCAATATAGATTAGTATTTATAATACATTGTACAATGAATTTAAACAGTTGTTTATGGTAAATATGATAATCCAGTTGTCATTAATTTTTTTTAGAACGTGCGAGTTCGGTTAAAACGGTTCGGACCGGAGTCGGTTTATTTGGAATTCGGGCGTTTAACAAATTTTGAAGTTATACCAAAATTAACCGAAATGCAAAAACATTCGAATTGGATCGGATATCAGGTAGTTTGGGTAGTATCTAATAGTGTCGAATTAATTCGAATAAGAAGTAAAAGATCCGGAAAATGAATTTTTTTTACAAAATATCAGAAAAAATCCTATCTGAATTGGCTTATACTTCAGTTAATTTCGATTGTATTTAAATATTATGTAAATACCAATATCCGAACTACCTAATTTGAACTACCCAACATGAATCTCTGATTCGAATCACTACCCAATTCTACAATAAAACACTTACCATATTACCCAATTTTTAAATAAGAACCGAACCGATTTGTCCATGGTTCGGGTCGGGTCGGACAAATCGGTTGGAGTTTTAATCCAGGCCTAGACCTAATCTAAACATATTAGTCACACAATTACCAATAAAAGCTGACCCAAAAATAAGAAAAACCTTAACATAACAAAAGGAAATAATGGGGTCTAATGATATATTAATCTTTTAGTGGGCCTAACGATATATTAATCTTATAATGGGCCTAAAAATATTTAGCCCAAACATTTCTAGAAGGCAATTTGCTATCGTGGACACATATCCGATTTCTCAATTCTAAAACCCTAAATTTCGCTGGCTGCTCTGATCGTAATTCTTCCTAAACCCTAACATCGCCGGTGATCAAGATCTGAGCTCAGGTATCATCCATTTCTCTCCTCCGAACGTTCATTTTGTTTATAAGTATTCTCTGTTTGGGTGCTGGTGAAATTCACGATGTGCCTGATCGTCGTTCAATTTGATAATCCTTGCATTTAGAGGTAAAATGGTCATGTGGCGACATCTCGTGGATCTGTTCTTACTGCTTTTTTGTTCATCATGTATATTTAACGATCTATTCTCACTGATTCGTTTTGAAATCGTTCAAAGGCTAGATCGAATTTAGCTACCGATGCTTTCAGTTTTTGAAGCTTTTATCTGCATCGTTTCGAATTCGTGTTTCTCTCCACTTTTCGCGCTGTTCATTGATTCTCGTAGTAACACCAGTGTTTTCTCTCTTGGATTTTGTTTCTTTTGATCTCAAGTCTTGTGCATTGATTTTCTTATATATGTTTGATTTCTGTTATAATGTTTTCTTGTATATTCTGACAAACGATTCTCTCCCAGAAGCATTGTTATTTGTTACTTATAAAGTTTCTAGCTGTGAACCTTTTTCTCCTCGGTATCTCAGTGCGGTGTTTCATTCTTGCTAGGTCTTACGAAATGAGTTTCAACAAAGTTCCCAACGTTCCTGGATCTCCTGCTCTCTCTGCCCTTATTAAGGTCAGTGTTCTTGGTGGGCTCGGTGTCTATGCTATTACTAATAGTATCTACAATGTCGATGGAGGGCATCGTGCTGTTATGTTCAACCGATTGACCGGTATCAAGGAAAAGGTTTTGTATTTCTCAAACTAACAAGAGATATTTTTGAATCAGAGTCTTTAAATAGTTATATAGTAAATCGTGAATTTACTCGGATATTTGTTGTCAGGTATACCCGGAAGGTACACATTTTATGTTGCCATGGTTTGAAAGGCCAATAATCTATGATGTCCGTGCACGACCTTACCTTGTAGAGAGCAGCACCGGTAGTCATGACCTTCAGACGGTGCGTTATGGTTTCTTGTTCTCTTGCCTTTTTATTTTTTTTCTCTGTGTGTTTGTACTATTATCCAGCCTATGCTATAATTTCAAGTGTGGTTGTTGAATGTGAAGCTATTATACATATTTTACTAGACCTTCTTTCTTTTGACGGTTGTTATAATCCTTAAATGCATTTTAAAAGTCTGGATGCGATTTATGGCTATGGAGTTGTAGATTAAATTTCATTTGTTCTGTTAGGATCAATTTAGATTCTTGTACGACCTGTGGGAATGTATAGATAATTGATTTGAAAGAAGAGAAAACTCTTACTAGATATCTTAGTCTTCTACCTTTTTCTTTATCCGCTTGAGGTTCTGACTATGAAACTAGAAACCAAATCAGATAGATATATAGGTGGAACAAGAAAAACTTGGAGTCTCTGTTATATCTCGAGGATAAACCTGTGTTTCTGATATCTTTCCTGGTTGTTGAACAGGTGAAAATAGGACTAAGGGTTCTCACACGTCCCATGGGTGATCGTTTACCTCATATTTACCGAACCCTCGGCGAGAACTACAGTGAAAGGGTTCTTCCTTCCATCATCCATGAAACCCTAAAAGCCGTGGTAGCTCAGTACAATGCAAGCCAGCTCATTACACAGAGAGAAGTAGGTTTCTCAACAGAATTTTTCTTTTACAACTTTTTCTGCTATTTTGTTTCTAATGGTGGTGTGTTAACCATCCTCCTCCAGGCTGTGAGTAGAGAGATACGCAAGATTCTGACGGAACGAGCTTCTAATTTTGACATTGCTCTTGATGATGTCTCCATCACAACTCTCACATTTGGGAAAGAGTTCACTGCAGCAATCGAAGCAAAACAAGTCGCTGCTCAGGAAGCTGAACGGGCTAAGTTCATTGTTGAGAAAGCCGAGCAAGACAAGAAAAGCGCCATTATCCGTGCGGAGGTATATGATTGTTGATCTTTATTGCAAGTTGAATGATTGATCATAGGTATTGGCCTAAAGCCATAAGGTCTTTTGATTCTTTGTGCAGGGAGAAGCTAAAAGTGCTCAGCTTATTGGACAAGCAATTGCAAACAATCAAGCTTTCTTAACTCTGAGGAAGATTGAAGCTGCGAGAGAGATCGCTCATACGATTTCACAATCTGCTAACAAGGTTTACCTAAGCTCCAGCGATCTATTGCTTAACCTTCAAGACATGAGCTTGGAGCCTAACACTAAGAAGTAAAGAAGTAAGATTATCTCTTGTCTGAGAAAATCTCTGCCTTTGGAGTAAACGATCGGGTTCCATGTTTGACCAAGTGACCTTTTTTACCATTGTCGTGCCAGATTCTGAAAATAGATAAGACTAAAAAGTGGACACACATTGAGACTTGGATTGGCTTTGGTTATTATGTTCAATCGGACCGATTGTCGATATTTTCTTGTGAAGTTTCTCGGAAAATTGAAGAAGATGAAATTTAATAAAATTCACACATATAATTTGATTTGTGTCAATAGTATTTACAATTGGTATAATTAAGCTAAAATTGTTTTTGTTTTTTTGTTCTCAGAAAGCTAAACTAAAAATCAAATTCAAAAGTTTATCAATTAGAGATTTAGGGTTGCTAAATTTAGATGATCTAGTTTGGTGTCAGTTGGTTTGCTCCTAATTTATATTAGGTGGTGCGTTCTAAATAGGAACAATTTGGTTATCGATCGGGTCTTTGTCGGTGTGTTCTAAACATGAGCAATTTGGCTATGGATTGGGTCTTTGTCGAGTAATGTTGATAAAAAAAAAATTAGATAGATCTTATTAATTGTTTTGACACGAGTTCTCTACATTAAATTCGTAGGTCATCGATTTGCAAATTTTCGTTTGCTCTCTTGAAACTTCAAATGTTTAATGTTCTTCAATTTTGATGTTAAGCTCAGCTAATTCAGGTTTTGTTTTTCCACAAGTTGCAAACGTTATCCACCTGTCAGAATTTGTATTGGATAGAATTATAAACTTTTAAAAATAAAAATAAAATATTTGCATACGTAAAATAAGATTTGTATGAGAAGAGCGACATGGACCCTTTGTATTTAATGACGTCTTGCCGGCGCCACCTTGATAGAGACGTCTTTTAACGGTGAGGAGTTTTATGAGGCTGACGAAACTCCGGCGAATATTCCGGTGACGTCTAATTTATATAAATTTGACCAAGTAAAACTCTTTCTTTATTCTTTATAGTTGTATGAAACTGATTGCTGCTTTCTTAATGATGTCATCTTCTCTCATTACTTAGCTGTAAACTAGCGACAATCCTCACCAATCAACTAGTTAAAAATGTTTTCTAAAATGTTAGATTGTTGCCGAATTACTATCAGTCTGGATTAGGATAATCTAACTAATGATTTGGTATTACGGTTTGATTTTTACCCGCTGCATTATAATAACTTAAAAAATAGATTTTAGGAATGAATTTTAGATTATAGATTGGCTATTGTCGATCCAATTGTTGACAAAAAAAACGTTGGATGTCCCATTTATACATCAAATCTCTCCACAAAAATTTATGAATCGATGGTAGTGTTTTTTTAATAAATTTTCTGGACATAGGAATTCGAACTTCTTCCCCAAAATGAGATGTGAAATTAAAATGCCACTATACTAGTTGGAAAAAGAAAATCAAATTCTCCAAAATTCTAAATAACTTTACGCAAAATAACACGATTCTAATACCAGAAAGAAAAAGGAAATGAGATTAAAACTCCACTACAATAAAAGTATCAAATCTTCCAAAATTTCAATTAACTCTACGCGAAATAACATGATTTTGATATTAAAAAATAATAGTAACACACAATTCATTGAACTAAAAATGTGTTTAAGTAAAATATAAAATGATGTATTATTTTTTTTTAAATTCACACGCGTTGTAATTAGCTAAAGAGGACACGACTTGCTGTTTCGTAAAGTTAAAGGAAGACGTCATGTCGTTTTATAGTCACCGTGAGGGTCCATCTATTGTCATATTGTTCATACTTCTCTAAGCTGTTACCTTTTGACGAAAGGAGTTGTTAGATTTACTTTCCACAAAATTGAAACGTCATCGCTTTGGCTTTTATGCGATTCGTGACGATCGTCCAATGTATATAGTTGGTCTTTAAACTCAAATTTCAACTATAATATAATATACAAATTTGATATCTTCTTTCATAAGTCATGGTCATGACGTAATAGAGATGCTCTAAAAAATCTAATGGTCCATACAATGATTTGCATTTATCCATAAACGTAGAATGACAAATTTTAATTAATTATTATGACATAAGTTTTAGAATAAGATAAAAAATGTGTTGATGTAAGCCTTGTCGTAAGCTACTTCATGTCTTCGTCATCATTTATCTTAAATAAATAATCTTTATCGTGCAAGTCATTGATTAATTTGATACAATTTTCTCAACCTACAATAGGTTAAAAATGACATTTGGTTTGTATAATTATTAAAAGATTGAGTTGTCGCATTTGAGTTCCGACAATGAGTTCAAAATTTATCTTTCTCTCTTAAGTTAAATATATATTTTAGTAACTCAATGACTTACACTCAACATTATTAAATAATTCATGATATAGATTATTATAGTTTAATAAATAAATTTTGAAGGCTGTCGAGTTGTTATTAGTTTGGTAGTTAGGATGATCTAGCTAATGACTTGTTATTAGAATTTAATTTCTATTCGCTACATTATGGTAGCTTAAAAAAGTAGTTTTAAGGGTGGATTTTATGCTATGGATTGGACCTTATCAATCTAATATTAAAAAAGAAAAATTTTGAAGATAGTATTGATCGGTCATTAGTTGGATCATATAAATTATTGCGCCGAGAATAATTTGGCGAGTAAGTAGTTTTTTACCAGTTTTATCTTCCATTTAATCTTTGAACCATGAATAACAAAAAATGATTTGATAGCTCGAAATACTATAGTGATTTATCAGAACATCGAGTCATGTAAATTCTATGTTCTTTTTCTTGGCTATCAAGATTAATACGAAATAGAAATTATAAGTTGCTTACAAACAAATTAATAATATTAATTGCAGATACGGTGACGTGCCTAGGGATATTATGAGAATACAATTTACACATGCTTCATTGACCCTCAAACCCAAATGCTCTCACAAAATTCTCTATATAAATTCTTTAATCCAATCATAAACCAATACAACAACTCTCTCTCTCTCACTTGCTCTCTCTCTCTCTCTAGATCTCTTTCTATCTCTAACATCAATTATGCAGAAAGCAATAAGACCATTCGAGCCATCATGGACAAAAACCATACCAATCAATAGCATTCTCCATCCAAAGAATGAAGATAAACCATCATCATCATTATCATGGTTAACATCATCATCATCAAAGCCATCATCTGAGTCAATGAATGTAGTGGTGATGGAGAATGCTGTGGTTGTATTTGCAAGAAGAGGATGTTGTATGGGACACGTGGCGAAACGTCTGTTATTGACACATGGCGTGAATCCATTGGTAGTTGAAGTTGATGAAAAAGATGACGTGGAAGATAAAGAGAAGTTACCAGTTATGTATATAGGAGGAAAGTTATTTGGAGGTTTAGAAAATTTAATGGCTGCTCATATTAATGGTGATTTAGTACCTAAACTTAGACAAGCTGGTGCTTTATGGCTTTAGTTTTGAAGATTTTATTAACTTATCTTTTTTGTTTCTACATTATTGGTTGATATTTTAATGTAGATTTATGTCCGTGTGAATTTTGTATAAAATTGTTACGTGATTGGTTTGAATCAAAACAGAAACACAGAAACTTTTTTTTAAAAAATATCTTATTTTGAAACAAAGTATTTGGTCTTTTTTTTTATTTTATTTTTGTCAACCTTACTCATTTTTTCTGCTAATAGGATCTATATATGCTGTTTAAACATTTACGAAGTATCTTTAGTGGAATGGTTAAATTCATATATACTGTTTTTTCTACTAGAGGTTTTTTTTGTCAACATTGAACAACAACTGACCGGTCCATTCACCAAATTCTTGCATAACACAGACGGCAGAACTCGATCTATGGACGTATAAGTGCGCCTATTTTTAGTGAACTCATCACTAGACTATAGACCACTTGCTTCTACTAGAGTTTTATTTTAAGAAGTCTCATAATTATTATGTGATTTGTATAGATTTTAGGGGTGTATTTAGGTTATAAATTTTGTTTTGTCTATCTAATTTTCGACAAAAATACATTTAACAAGTCAACTCTAACCAAATGACAAAAATTCAAATTCATAATTCAGCCAAAAGTTTAGATTTTGTAAATCAGGTTTCTTCGAGCAAATCATCGAAGTTGTTTACTATTCTTTTTAAAATTAGGTTTTGAGTTTTGACTAGATTGATTTTTATTAAGGGAAATTTTGAGCAGATTATTCTGAAATTAGGTGGATCTTTTGCTCTACTCTCTTCACCAAGACAAAGACACTTTTACCCCTATTTTACAATCCAAAGCTAACACAAGTCTTGTCCATTAGTCTAATCAGATTTGTACTTTATGTGTGTTGGTTAACAAGAATTATTTATTTTTTTGATTCTCGTGTTCTCGCAACAACCGAGGGTGAAAACTTTGCAAGGATTAAATTATTAGAAAAACATTTAGAATGCATAAGGGAAACTTTTCACTTTGTTTTACCAGGTATTTTACAACTCTCAATCGTTTGATATAACCACTGTGTTTTGTAAGGTGCAGGTTTGTTACCTGTATTTGGCTTCCGTACAGGATAAAAAATCATTCTTTTGCCCTTTGGTACAGTTATATGTTTAACAGGTAAATAGTGTCTGGTGATTGATCCAGTGGTATTGATTTTGTAAAATTTTAGTCTTATTGGCTTCTGATTTTCATCTTGCTCTACTCGCTTCTCACGATTTCAAAATTTGATATGCCGAGATTTCGATATAACGCCGACCCCAAACTTCATCTCCGATGATAATATTTGTTTTTCATGTGTAGTTTACTCGACTTGAAGAAGTCATTTGTTACCCGGTAAATCGATTCAAATCGGCATGATTGATCTTTTTGTAATCTTTAACACCTCCCTAAGTGTGGGCCAAAATTAAGATATGTATAGTAGAGGAGCCATTTGTGAGTAAAATGGAAGAGGAAAACGGTGTTAGGTAACGGGACACTTGATATGTACATGGTAAATGAAAGTTGTCAGCAATGTTGGTGACTTACCAGGTAACTATGTGGTGAACGAGATACAAACCTATAACAGGAACTCAAGCCGAAGGGATCACGTAGATACGATGGGATTTACCTGGTAAACATATAACTAGTTACATACCTGGTATAGTTATGTATAAAACAGGTAAATAAATCTCCAACAATGATTGTTTTGTCTTACAGTGATGTAGGTGACTTACCTGGTACAAATAAACCATATTCGTACTTACTATTACATACTATACATATGTCTCTCCAAATAGCTTGTTAGGTAATACTTACCCGCTACATTTAAGTTCTCACAAATAACTTGTCCTAAACACACCTCTCCAAGGAATTTGAACCCCGAGACATGATTCCATCTATTACCAGGTAACTTTAACCCCACTCATGGCTAACTTTAACCTCACCTTTCTCCATGCTGGGTATCGATATTGATACCCTTAATCCCCACAACGATGCTTATCACTTCATTTGCTGGTATCATCAAAATTGACTTCATTCTAATACAAATTTCCAGCCACCAAAAGTTAAATGTTTATGTAACTCTACTTTCTCTCACGCTAGCTTTTAGATAGAATGACTCTTGTCTCTAGTTTCCTTCTCTCTCATCTTCGCTCCAGTAATCTGTTTTTCAAGCATCTCCATTTTGGCTAGTCGGATTTGTAAATCTGATTCTCAGGATTCTGAGATTTGGAGCGCCGGAGTTACAGAGTTGTAGCAGATCTAGTTCGGGAGATGGGTTTTATTTAGCCTTGCATGTTCCTGATTAGTGATTTAGATGCGCTTGTTTTGGATTTTCTGTAGGCTTTTAACCGATAGATTTGCAACCTTCCTCTTCTTTGATGGTGGGTGAAGCGGTTAAGCGACTTGAAAGTTTCCTCCTACAAGAAATCAAAGATCAGATTTTGATATAGATCTGGGTAGTTTTGAAGTGAAGAGATTGATCGATCGAAGAGAAAAGCCATAGATTCATTCTCTTAGAAAAGAAAAGAATACATCGTACAAAGGAAGAAGAAGAATATTAAAATTCTTGTTATCTAATGAATCAAAGTAAACCAGAAAACAAAACCCGGTTCACTAACATTAAATCTATCTAAACCGAAATTCTGCAGCTGCCTTGATGGATCTTGCGTTCTTTATTATCAGCAGGATTGATGAATGAAGAAGAATCTGCTTTGATTGAAGAGAAGTTGGGCCATAAAAGAATGGGCTGGATCAGGAGTTGAAGAGCCCATATATTTATTGATATATTGACATACACGTGTAATTAGGGTTTGTAGCCTTGTGGAACTCGGAAGTCGGAACTCAGAGCAACAATGAGCATACATGAACGCTTTCAGAATTGTTGCGGTGTTTCTACGGAACTATTCTCTCTCTATCCACGATTAATTTTCTTGCAGGCAAATGATTCACATCGTTAGCACATTATCTCTAATCCTTTGAGGTCTTTATTGTTATTCTATATGTAACAGAGATATTGTGATTCTGCAAGTAACTTGTCCTTAATTAGTTTTGCATGCTATGTTCTGAATCATCTTACTGGAATTCTTCTATACTTGCGTCTAAATTAAATTTGGCAACGATAAAGTCCACAAGATCAATTGGTTTAGTTATTTTCAGAAACTGGGCCCAGATCTGGCATGTGGACCCAACAACTAATGTCAAGCCCGTAAAACCTCGGATAGATATGTACTGATGTTTCGTTTTACCGAACCAGACCATGTTCTCGTGTCTCGTGAACTCCATTGACATTAGTCAAAATTTGTAATAGGTCCATTGTTCAATGTTAATCCAGAAATTGTATTACAAGGAAAAAAGATTAATAAAGCAAAACTGTAATTATACTCCAATTTTTTTATTAAAAATTTTCCAAATAAAATATAATATGGTCCATCACTCCCTTTGGACTAGATAACCTTTTATTAATTGGTTTGATGGTTGAGCTTAAAGCATCTTCAACCATTAGAACTCCATTAGGGGTTCTTAACATTTTTGTAATGAAAATAATAACTTATTAATATTTAAGGACTCTTGAAATGGTTTAAATTTTTAGGGGTTCCAACGGTAAGGGTTCTTAAAAAAAAAAATTATTTCTCATATCCTTAAAAGAATCCTCAATCCCCAAAGTATTCTCCTAGCTAACTCAACTATATTTACGGGGGTTGCCAACATAGAGATAACACATTGAACAATAAAAAGGGTAATTACAATGCTCCTACACTAGACTAACCAAAGGAATTATTACGCACCAGTGAAGGGGCATTCAAATAAATCGCATTGGTTATATAGATGGAAAATTGACCAAAAACGATATCTTCAAGACATCTCTTTGATGTGTTGCTATGTGATCCACCATATGCATCTTCACTCTTTTGCTACACATAAGACATATCTAAAATCAAACAACACAAAATAAACTGTAAAATGTTACCATAGGACAATCCACAGAATCTGGAACAAAAATACCAACACAACACCTAATAATATTCAATTCTTGAAATCGTGAAACTAACCAATGCTTCAGAAGGAGAGTTATTCCAACTCAAACTTCGTTGAAGATCAAGGGGACATCATCTATAAAAAATTTACTATCCATAACTGCAATTGGATTTCCAAAAGCATCAATCTAAATATTCCTACCTACTCTATAAAGCAAGCATGCAAAGACATAACAAATGCCAAAAGTATGAATAGCATTTAGATTAAGAAAAGCACCAATGCAAACTAGTCTTAATCAAAATCAAAGATTGACAGAGCTAAGTTTCAAATAAAAATTCTTCTGATCTTAAAGCAACAAATTTTATTGAACAACCAAGTACAAAAAAAGATCATACAAATCAATAAAACAACTTCTCAATCAAAACCCAATTCAGACCCATCTTAAATCATACACCATACAGTTGGAAATTGAGGGGATTAAGACAACTAACCAGATTGATACTTAGCAGAAGCTGTTGCTAATTGATGTATTCTCGCATATATGAATTAACACCCCACATATCGTCTTCCATCTGATTCACAAATTGGAATTGTTATCAAAAATATTTGATTTTGGATAATTGAGACCTCGTTGTGGTCATGTCAGATAAATACCAAATTGTATAGAAAATGTCAAGAAAAAAACCCTCAAAGGCGAGACCTTTTTATTTTAATGATTTCCAATTCATTCAAAAGAGTCAAAAATCCATAAGCTTATACATGATACGAATTTCCATATCACCGATAAGAACGAAAGCACGAGCGAAAAATTCAAGCACGGAGAGCTTTGAAGCTTCGATCGGAAACAGCGATGATGAATAAATTCAGAATTGCGATAAAGAGAAAGAACCTATGTCCAACTGACACGTATGAGTTTCTTATCGTTTCTAAAGTCTCTATAATAAAGGACGGTCTACACATAAATAACCATTTTTATTTAAATATAATAGATTAATACCTTAGAAACTCTTAAGAATTATGCTTTCGAAGGGTCTGAATCGATTCTAGGAATTTAAATCATGCTTTCGAAGCCCATTGCTTGACATTTTAATGGGCTAAGCTAATATTATGAGCCGATTGTTGTAAAAT
The DNA here is from genome assembly GCA_900406405.1 of Lepidium africanum. Classification (NCBI taxonomy): domain Eukaryota; kingdom Viridiplantae; phylum Streptophyta; class Magnoliopsida; order Brassicales; family Brassicaceae; genus Lepidium; species Lepidium africanum. Next base: position 48,169 of record OVAX01000437.1, read on the forward strand.
TCAGTATGGCCCAATATAAACCCATCTAATTTTCACTATATTTTTGTCTAACCCATATACTAGGCTACAAACTCATTCAAATGGGGCATTATTTACAAAAAAAAAAAAAAAAAAGAATCACAAGTTAAATACTT
>OVAX01000437.1:48312-81502 GCA_900406405.1 Lepidium africanum
AAAAAAAAAAAAAAAAAAAGAATCACAAGTTAAATACTTGTTATTATGGGCAATATAATCTGCTTTATAATCCATGGTCCTAGAAATCACAACTCAAATTCCACTACTTTTTGTTACCCTAAGTTTGTATATCGTATGTAGTTTATAGAAATATGAATAACTTTCTTTGAGATATATGTGCAGATTTTATATCAAATAACAAATCTAAATACAAATGCATTAGTGTTAATTTTTGTAATAAAAAAATACTAATAATTGTGCTTTAAAATTTTACGTATAAAGAAAGAAACCATACAAGTGACAGTGACATATTTGATTAAACTATAATTGATGAGGCCAACTTTCAATCAACTAGCCAATAACGTTTTTTGATTATTATTATTATTATTATGATAAAATGCGAAAAGACCACTTTTAACTAATTATCACCACCTTTTTAACATACTTTTTGCGACCCAAATTACTGTATATATCAACGAACCATTATGGATGAAGGTGGACCTAATTTGACCGTTTGGTAGCAATATTTAGATATTTAATATTTTAACTAGTCTTTTCAAATCTTTATTCAGATATGTAAAACATGAAAAATGCACTTGTCCTAATCACACAATGATTTGTTGTCAATTAATTCAAACAAAATCATGGCGAGAATTCAAACTAGCTACTTAGCTAAAGTCCATTGTAACAATCTTAATAAAATTTCATAAATTTCTCTGGAGGATGAGTTTGTTACAGACTATGCAGAGTTATTAGATATGCTGGAGGAACTAGATGAATAACTACCCTTCTCGTCATACTTGGAGAATCTCGTACGTCTAAAGAACTTAGAATTTAATTGTTTCATTATATTTCTCGTTTTTGAATTATTGGATCGATATTCTGTCTTATAAACTTAAAAGGTTAGCTCGAGATTTTTCCTTTGTATACTTATCATCCCATAGTAGTGGCTTATACATGACTGAAATATATATTAGCTGCAAACAAAATAATGTTGGAACTTCAATTTTTGATGTAATGATTCTGATTGAATTTTTAGTGCATTTTTAACATAAAATTCGGCATCGAAATAATCAGATTTTGGAATATTTAGATTCTTAGTAATGAGAGTGGTGCAATTACTTACAAAATTCGAAGTCAAGTTGAATGAAAAATAGAAGTCAAAAGAGATCAGCTTGGAAAACTAATGATACACGTATTTATACGAGTGGTATCGAATGGGTCTGATTTGTTTGCACATTTTTAAGGCTTGAACCTTTTAAATTATTAACAAATTTGTGGCTCATAAGACTTACCATTCCACTAGTTCTTTTTTTAACTTTGCAATTATTGTTGTTACAAATATGTAACATCAACATATTTGCCATTAAAGAGAATTATCTCCTAATTATGAGAAATAATTGCAACAAGATTTGCTATCTTGATTCTATGTATAATGAGACTTGTTCTTGTGATACATTCAGACATACACTCAATTTCTTTTCCTCTCCCTCACAAATTTTGTTTTACAAAGAGTATAGAGTAGTGTTTTGGTTCGTAGATTCTGCAAAAGAGTGAAGCTTTTGTAGTCTAATCGTGATTGTATCATGGGGTTCAAAGGCTCTGTTTTACCACCTCACTGTGGGAGCTCTTTTGAATTCACGAGAATGAGTTTCTCTTGACTTCACGTTCTGTTTTTAAGTTATTTAGCTTTCAATTTCAAAGTGTTTTCCTTAAATTGTTCTTAGAATTATTGGTTGATGTTGATTCTATTGTAAAGTGCATTGATCGTTTATTGATCTTATATATGAGCCTTACAGTCTAAATCCAAAAGATCTGAGAATCAGATCAATCAATTTTTTTTATTTTCGATTTAGAAAACGGAAAACAAAACCCAGAATTTTGTTCTTCGTGTTCTTGCTTTTGGTTTTGATCCAAAAAATAGAAGTAATCTGAAGCTAAATCAGTTCATGGTTAAATCTAGTTCAATTTAAGTGAACCGAGTTTGCTTACACAATCATCATAACGAGATTCATTTTCGGTCCAAATCAAGTGAATTGGGTTTTCCTGGTCTAAATCGATTACACATGGTTTCTTCCTGGTACAGATCTGGTTCTTATTGATTTGCACACCAATTTCAATCAAAGTCATTTTCTTTTATGTAAGTGTTTTGTAGTTACGTAACATCTTTTACGTTTATTTATATAATAATAAATAAAAACAAAAAAATATTTTACTTACGCTTTCACCTTACGTTTTTAATTACGTTTTCAAACGTTTTTTTCAATTACATTTATTTACTTCACTTATTATAAATCTGTCTCCTTCCAAAAATATGTTATCAATTTTTGATGTTCATATGGTCGATTACGACACCAACATTCTTATACCTAAACTAATGAATGAGGTTACATTCCCTAGGAATGGTCCGCCATTAATTGTGTAAGAACCCATGGTTCCAAACCTCAACGAGGCAGATTTATGTGCGGTTGTAATGGAGACCCGCATGGTTGAAGAAAATCCAATGGAGCGGTGGTATGACACGGGTGCAACGACGCACATATGTCTCAACCGCGATATGTTTTGTACTTACAAGAAGTACACAACCGACGACCAGCTTTTGATGGATAACGTCTCCCACTCTAAGATCGAAGGTGTTAGCCAAGTGATCTTAAAGATGGCGTCGGGCATAGAGATTACTCTCTCCAATGTTAAACATGTACCCGAGATGAGGAAATATTTGATCTCATGATCATTGATGAGCAAACATGGATTTGACGTCACTTTTTCCTCAGATAAATTGATCATTAGAAAGAATGGGGTGTTTATTGGGAAAGGTTATGTCTCAAGAGGATTAGTCAAAGTGAGTGTCATGACAATACATAAAAATGATGGGGCTTCGAGCTCCACAAGTAGTGTAACCATCTCCAATACTAATAAGAATTCATTTGCTTATGTGGTTGAGTTTTATAATCATTGGCACATGCGATTAGGACATGTGAATTCTAAATCCATCGAGAGATTGATGAATTTGAATTTAATTCCTAAAAGTCCAATAAACAAAGACAAATGTGAAATATGCGTTCAAGCAAAACTCACTAAAACACCATCACCTCAAGTCGAAAGAAATATTGAACCTCTCAGATTAGTCCACACAGATTTGTGTGATCTCAAATTAGTTCCTAGTCGAGGTGGAAAAAAATATTTTGTAACATTCATAGACGATTACACAAAATATTGCTATGTATATCTTTTACATAGTAAAGACGAAGTTCTGGAAAAATTCAAAGAATACAAACTTGAAGTTGAAAGTCAACTATTAAGAACTATAAAAATTGTTCATAGTGATAGAGGAGGTGAATACGATAGTTCGTTCAATGCTTTTTGTGAAGAACATAGCATTATCCATCAAATCACCGCTCTTTATTCACCAGAATCAAATGGCGTTGCAGAACACAAAAACCGAACGCTTAAGGAAATGATGAATACTATGCTCCAAAAATCAGGTACACCCCAAAATCTTTGGAGGGAAGCGTTGCTCACATCAAACTATATTTTGAATAAAATACCACATAAAGCTACAGGCAAAACGCCTTATGAGCTTTGAAAAGATAAAGTACCTTCGTACAAATACCTCAAAGTGTGGGGGTGTCTTGCGAAAGTTTATGTACCATCTCCTAAAAGGGCCAATATAGGTCCGAAAACTGTGGATTGTATTTTCCTCGGTTATGCACACAATAGTAGTGCTTATCGATTTTTGGTATGGAATTCAGAAATTTTTAATATCCACAAAAATACGATAATGGAGTCTCGAAATGTTTCATTTTTCGAAGATGTTTTTCCGTGTAAACCAATTCAATCCTTGAAACGGCCATGTGAAGAACCGAGCCCTCCCGATGAAAATCAGGAAGCACATCTGGTACAAGCATACCAAATCCCAAACCTATCATCGAACTTCGTAGAAGTACACGTGCCCGGAAAGAAAAATCTTTTGGTAGTGATTTTCTATGTGTTGCTTTTAGAGAATGAACCTCGGACTTATTCTGAAGCAATGTCCACACCAGACTAGGCCTTATGGAAGAAAGCACTCAATTGTGAGATGGACTCCATTCTCAAAAATCATACTTATGAAATCAGTGACCTACCAGAAGGGTTTAAAGCACTCAGTAGTAAATGGATTTTTAAAACAAAATTAAAAATCGATAGATCTATCGATAAATATAAAGCTCGCCTTGTAATAAAAGTTTTCCGGCAAAAAGAAGGTTTATACTTCTTTGACACCTATTCTCCGGTGACAAGAATCACTTCGATACGTATGTTAGTCGGTATTGCCGCTTTACGAGATCTAGAAATACATCTAATGTATGTAAAAACTGCTTTTCTAAATGGTGATTTAGAAGAAGAGATTTATATGAAACAACCTGAAGGCTTTGTCGTTCTCGGACAAGAACATAAAGTTTGTCGTCTTGTCAAATCGTTGTACGGGCTTAAGCATGCACCAAAACAATGGCATGAAAAATTTGACAATGTCATGATGACAAATGGGTTTAAAATTAATGAATGTGATAAGTGCATATACATTTAACAATCTAAGAGTGCATATGTTTTGTTGTGTCTCTACGTTAATGACATGCTCATTCTCGGTAGTAACAAAGACATAATCCTACAAACTAAGAACTTGCTCAATAGCCAGTTTGATATGAAAGACATGGGTCTTGCTAATGTCATTCTCGGGGTTAAACTAACACGTACCTTTGAAGGTTACGCTTTGTCACAAATCCATTACGCAGAAAAAATTCTGCAACGGTTTAAGAATTACACAAATGGTATCGCAAAAACTCCTGCGGACCCTCACCTTCACCTAACCAAAAATTCGGGTGAAGCAGTTCCATAGATTGAGTATGCGCGTGTAATTGGTAGTTTCATGTACTTGACCAACTGTACTAGACCAGATTTAGCACATACAGTCAATGTCTTGAGTCGTTATACGAGTAATCCTGGTCATAAACACTAGAAATGCATAACTAGAGTATTGAATTACTTACAGTATTCTAAAAGTCATGGTTTGTACTACGGTAAAGAACCAGTTGTGCTTGAAGGATACAGTGATGCCAATTAGATTTTTGATTCCAAGAATTGCAAGTCCACAAGTGGATATGTATTCACATTGGGCGGCACAGTAGTATCTTCGAAATCTTCTAAACAAACTTTGTTGGCTCGATCAACCATGGAATCAGAGTTTCTCTTGACAAAGTTGTAGAAGAAGCAAAATGGCTACACAAATTTCTAGAAGTTGTTCCTATGTGGGAAAAACCAGTCCTTGCTCTGAGAGTATATTGTGATAGTCAATTGGCTATTGCTCGAGCACATAATACTCTATATAACGGTAAGTCTCGTCACATTCGTCAACTACACAAAGCCATTAGACATTTGGTTTTGAGTGGTGTGATCAAAATTGATTACATTAAGTCTGTTAATAACTTAGCAGATCCATTCACAAAAGGCCTTGCAAGAGACCAAGTGTTGAAATCGTCTAAAGGAATGGGTCTAAAGCATGGTGACATAACAACTATATGATGGATACCCAACTTATATGACTGGAGATCCCATCAGATAGGTTCAATGGGACAACCAAGTCACATAGATTGTTATCAAAGCACAACACTACCCTTCCTAAGCGACAAACGTCGTGCCTAATAGAAAAACATCAAGGTTAAGCGATGCTTTTAATGATCACAATAATGTTGATATATTAGTGGAGTCGCAAATGCTACTTCTTAAAACAATGCTTTTACATAAATCACCTAATGAGTGTGAAATGAGGTCATTTCTAGGAGAATTTATCCAGGCAAAATTCTCTAAGTTCACTCATGAAATTACCGGGTAAGTTCAATGCCACAATGAACACAATAGAGAACCTACTACTCTACCAGAAATAACACTGCGTTATAACTGTTGTCTAGATTTACATAAAAATCCAGAAGGTTCAAGACATCATGCTCACTTTCTGGCCAAGTAAGCCCGACAAATATTAACTATGACTGGTTCAAGGTTGAAAAATACTACCAGCTCAAACATAATGCTTTTTCGTCTATACTCTCGCTAGTCATTTTTATCGAGTCAGTCTAGTCTTTCGAGTCAGTTTATTCTTTCGATTCTCTAGAATTCGTCAATTATTTCTTTAATGCGTCATATTTCTATTCATGTGGGGGATTGTTGGAACTTCAATTTTTGACGTAATGATTCCGGTCGAATTATTGGTGCATTTTTAACATAAAATTCGACATCGGAATAATCAGATTTTGGAATCTTTAGATTCTTAGTAATGAGCATTACAGAGTGGTGTAATTACTTACAAAATTCGAAGTCAAGTTGAATGAGAAATAGAAGTCAAAAGAGATCAGCTTGGAAAACTAATGATACACGTATTTATACGAGTGGTATCGAATGGGTCTAATTTGTTTGCACATTTTTAAGGCTTGAATCTTTTAAATTATTAACAAATCTGTGGCCCATAACACTTAGCACTCCACTAGTTCTTTTTGAACTTTGCAATTATTGTTGTTACAAATATGTAACATCAACATATTTGCCATTAAAGAGAATTATCTCCTAATTATGAGAAATAATTGCAACAAAATTTGCTATCTTGACTCTATGTATAACAAGACTTGGTCTTGTGATACGTTCAGACATACACCCAATTTCTTTTCCTCTCCCTCACAAAGTTTTTTTTACAGAGAGTATAAAGTAGTGTTTTGATTCGTAGATTCTGCAAAAGAGTGAAGCTTTTGTAGCCTAACCGTGACTGTATCATGGGGTTCAAAGGCTCTGTTTTACCACGTCACTGTGGGAGCTCTTTTGGATTCAGGAGAAAGAGTTTTCTCTTGACTTCACGTTCTGTTTTTAAGTTATTTAGATTTCAATTTCAAAGTGTTTTCCTTAAATTGTTCTTAGAATTATTGGTTGATGTTGATTCTATTGTAAAGTGCACTAATCGTTTATTGATCTTATATATGAGTCTTACAAATAATTCATGGATCTAGCTTTAAATATTTTTTAAGGATTCATTTAGAACTTAGTAAGACACATGACTATGGAAGTAATAGGTATAAAATCATTGAAAAATGAAGATTCATACATAGAGGATGATGACCAAATCAACTAATCTTGTTTTAATGATAATTAACTACAAGTTGATCCTATGTTTAGGTACTACTCTCTTTTCTTCACTTTGCATTCAATACTCATGGATATGTTTTCTATCAACTTTGTGGAAAAATGGTTGAAAAAGTGTAACTTTATCTTTTAATTACTTTTATGGCCCATTAAATAAAAAAGAATCTTATTTTATCCTTTTTTATTTCCACAAGTAATAGCAGATACAAATATAGTAGTGTTATAAGCAACAATACAATTGAGGGGTTCAAAAGAAAATGAAACGAAAAAATACAGTTGGTGATGTGCTACATTTTTCATCAGAATTCAATTCTAAGTAGTGTTAATTCTCATGTGATACTGTTTAAGATTATAGGAGAAGTTAATATATAGATCCGATTTTATCAATCATTTGATGAAAAACGAAAATATAATAATAAGGTGGTTAAAAGAGAAAAAGGAAGTCATAAAAAAGAAATATAGAGAGGATTATGATTTGTAGAATGTCGAAATCAATTTGACTAAAAACGTATAATGGAATGGTCAAGTCTAAGTAAAAAACGAGAAGAGCATTATAAACCACAAAGTGACATATGAAAACTTTAAGTCTAATCATAACTCCATTATTTCTATTTCATATATCGCCAAGTTTCTATGCTCTCTTATGGATCTATCCTTTGTCTTCTTTGTCATGTCGTTTATTGCATTATCTTTATTTACTCATACGTTTTATTAAATACACGTATATGATTGTATTCACATTTATTTATGTCTTAGACTTCTCCTAGATTGTGAATTTTTAAAAGTTTTTAAATTTTTCCTCCCAAGATTAAGTATGGATTCTAGCTAGTGTTGTTTTATGTAAATCCATCTAAAGACTTTTTATACTATGCTAATATTATTATTAATTTAGCACATATATATATTTAATGGAATGCAGATAGATGTACATAAGCTTCAACAAGTAATTATATTTAAAGCAATTTGCTTACTCTTTGGAATAAAACATTGCTTGTATATCAAACAATTATTTGGTTTATTAATGTTAAACTTTCATTGTTGATGGTGCATTAACTGGTTGCAGTTTTTAAGATCGACAAGATCTCATCCATAGTCAAATCTCTCAAACTCTTAACAATATCACACAAAACAAATGCAACTTCTTAAAATAGAATTCGAGTTATAATTAACAACATTTTTTTCTTTTGAAAAGAGAAAATATTAGATGATAATTAAAATAATTGTTTATATCTTTTAACTAAATTTTTTTAAATAACATATGTATCTGTGTTTTTCTTACACTGTACATATAAGTCCTATAAATTATGTAATATATATAGAACTGACCAAACAGTTGTGGTCGGGTGGTAAGAGACGGGTCTGGGCGTTTCCCACGCCGCGGGTATGATTCCCCCAACACCTGAAACTACTTCACAATTTGTTTGGTCACCTAAGGGTTAACGGACACTACTCCAGCCATACACGGACACTACTCCAGACATGGACACTACTCCAGATTTATCTGTTGAGCTTACCCTTTTGTCTGTTGAGCTTACCCCTCTATGTGACTGTCGAGCTTATCCGGTGAGCCTTGGTCCCTACACGGATATGGGTACATGCTTACTACCCATTTGTAGAACCGGCAGTGAGAGTCTATCTGTAAGCATTACCACCTCCAGGAGAATAGTCCGGCCCCTCCCATAAGATCAGGAAGACTCATGAGTTACAAATATATATACATAGAACTACACTAATTAAAGAACCAAAAGCATGTGGTATATCTGTAATGATCAAAATGGATCTAAGTCTGTCGTATCAATGTTGTTCTCTTTCACTTGTCCTTATAAGAGATATAGAAATACTCGATTGGTTTAGGTTATGCCCTAAATCCGTAATAATACCTCTATATAATTAAGTTTGCCATTTTTAAGTTTATGATTTTTTAACAATACATACCCGAATTATAATTGTAAAAATATAAATTAACATTTCTCACTATATTGTAGGAGCTGTCTAGATACAGCTGGATTTATTATTCTAATTTTTTCATAAGTGAGATAAATCAAATTTAAATAATTTACTTGAAACTTCATTTGTATAGGATCGAGTTTTGTATAATTAGAAGTTATAAAAACCTTATGTTTAAGTGTCAATCTGAGAACCTTGATAATCTTGATAAAGGGAATATACTAAAATATAAAAGAAGTCTCGTAAAATTAGGGGAATATTCTAAGGCCGCCAAAGTTCAAGAAGAAAAGTCCAAAATGAAAATATTAAAAAATGAAGTTATTTTTATAGGAATCTTAAAACATGATTACATTATGATTAAAGTGTAAAAATACCTAAAGAATGGTAATTAAGTCAGCCCACAAGCTGACGACCTCTCTTCCTTCCAAAAATTCACCTGCATTTTGTCAGTTCTCTGTCGTTTTATTCTTTTAATTAATTAATTCAACTTAGTTATTTGTACTTTTAAGCTAGGTTAAGAAAAAACACATTCAGTTTACATTTGTTTGAAAATCGTTTTAATCGAGACTTTGATATATTAAAAAGTTAAAGACTACGAAGCATGACCTAAATTGTTAAATTAGGTCAATATTCTTTTAAACAAATTACATAGACATTACCAAATTCAAAATAAAAATGTAAGTTTATAAATAAACTATTTGTAGGAAAAGGAAAAAAATTTAAAATAGGGGAAAAAGTTTGGTAAAGAAAAAGTTGAAAAAAGAACATTACAAAAAGATCCTTGTAAGAAAAGCATGAAAAAGATACTCGTATCATTCTACTTTTAATTTTATTTCCACAAACCCTAATTTGTTTTTCTAATAAAAAATGAATTTCCGAAAATAAAAATAATTTGAAGGTAAACAAGATTAGTAAAAAAAAAGAATATTTCTTTTACTACTATTGATAAATAGTACAAAGTGAGGGAAATGTTGATTAAGAAAGTGGTTGAATAGTATTTTTTATGTTTTTCCATCCAAATTCAATTTCAAAAATTACTTTTCTTTTACATAATATTATTATGGATACAAGTGGTTTAGGGGTTATGAATCAAAATTTGGTCTATTTAATTGTTACAAAAATAGTGGGTGCTAGAAGGGTATCACTACAAGAAAACATCGTTATTTTCGATGGACATTCTTGTCGGAAGCCGTCGGAAAATGACTTTTTCTGACGGCTTTCAACGGAAAATGTTTGTCGCTATTGAGTGGTCGGAAATACACATCCCGTCGGATACTGTCGGAAAATTTTGACGGTTTCCGACGAAAAAGGTCGTCGGAAAACTTCCGTCGGAAGCCGTACAATTTTTTCGTCAGAAACTATCCGAACAGCAGCCGTCGGAAACAGTCGGGTGTTCATAGTCCGTCGAAAATCGTCGGAAAATTCCTACCGATTTCGACGAAAATATTTTATTTTATCAAAAAATTTTTTTTAAAAATTAATTCATTTAATAAATTTTTTATCAAACATTAAAGTTAAATATTTTTCTAATTAAATATTTCAGAATATTACTTACAATACAAGGTTTAATTTGATTAATAAACACAATTTTTTAAATAATTACTGTTTTTGGCAATAATATATATAATTAAAAAAATTTATAATATAAATATAAAAGAAATCATTTTATAACGTTTTTAAATTTATAAATGTTTAAAACATTTTTTCTAATGCAAAGAAACTTATAAAATTATAATATAAACACATAAAGGAATCAAAAATCTAACTTAAATTTATTAAATATGTAAAAAAAATATCTCAAAATCCTCAAAAATCTGAAAATCAAACAAATGAACCATATAAAATTGACGAAAATCATGCAAATCATCCTTGTTCTCTAACTAACTATCGGAAATCTTCACCTAAATCCCAAGATCTAACAAATTAAAACTATTACCTACAAAAAAATCTTAAGAAATTGAAATAAATTAGAAAACTTACATGGTAAAAGTTGAGAGATGGAAGGAAGAAGAGGAACATTGAGAAATGTCAAAATCCACCAGAAAAAGCTCAACAGTGGTGAAGAAGAGAAGAAGCGAAGAAAAAAAGAACTCGATGGAGAAGAAAAAATATTTTGATTATAAATTAAAAAACATCCATTAGGATCCATCGGAAACTCAAAAAAAATGCCGCCTATTTTTTCCGCTTTGGAAAAGTTTCAAAATATTTAATTATTTAATTTTTATATTAAAAAAATCCAATTGGAAGCCGTAGGAAAGTTTCCTACGGTTTCGACGGAATACATAAATAATATTTAATTATTAAAATTTTTATATTTAAAAAATACATCTCATCGGAGACCGTAGGAAACTTTCCTACGGCTTCCGACAGAATAAGTAAATAATATTTACATATTTAAATTTTTATTAATAAAATACTTAATTTTAATAATATATTTAATTATTTAATTTTTATATTAAAAATATATACCGTAGGAAGCCGTAAGAAATTTTCCTACGATTTCCGACGGACAACATATATAATATTTAACTATTTATTTTATATTAAATTAATAATTCCTGCCGGAAATCGTAGGAAAGTTTCCTATAGTTTCTGACGGAATACGTAAATAATATTTAATTATTTATATTTTTATTAAAAAAATATTTTCCGTCGGAAACTTTCAACGGTTTCTAACGGAATACCTAATTAATATTTAATTATTTAATTTTATATTAAAAAATATTTTCCGTGAGAAGTCGTAGGAAAATTTCCTACGGCTTCCAACGGATTACGTAAATAATATTTAATTATTTAAATTTTATATTAAAAAAATATTTCCCATCGGAAAGTTTCCGACGAGAAATTGACGGTAAAATATTTCCGATGATTTTCTACGAGAAATAATTTTTGGTTAATTTTTGTCAGTTTTTTGATCTGAATTTTCTGACCACATTTTTTGATTGGAAATTTTCATGGATTTTCATTTGTAGTGTATATATTGGGGTTTATTTTACTTAGTATGGGGTTTTGGTTTTTACTTTTTACAGTGGATTCGACGATTATTCTCTTTTGCAAAATTAGGTTCAAAATACATTTGTCGTATTTGGTTGGAATTTACCTAAGGAGCACGTGCATGGGTACACGTGCATTGCAGGCTTTGTTCTCAACAAACGGTGCGATGTGACCTTCACCGTTCGATCTGTTTACTTCTTTGACCCACCATTTTTTTACGGACTACTCTTAAACTGTCTTATAACTAGTCTAACTTGAAGTATGTGTGAGTTTCTGGTCGGAACGTACCTAAATCAAAGAAAATTTTAGGTATTTCAATTGAAAAGCACTCAAAAACTTCATATATATATATATATACATATATAAATATATTTACAATTATTAATGAGGAAATCACGTTTGAACTTAAAATAACACTGCCGAATTGCTCTCAGTCTACTAGTTTGGATGATTCACCTAATAACTTGGTACTAAAATTCGATTTCTATCTGGTAGCTCAAAACATTGGGATGAATTTTAATATATGGATAGGTTTTGTTGTTGAAAAAAAAATTAAAATAACACAATAATAAGGAGTAGAATAAAAAAAAAGGTAAATATTGACCGGAAGTTAAAAAAAGAGAAAATAAATAATGAGATCATCATTCCATATAGAAAAGGCAGACATATTAACTTTCTGTGTGTCATGACGCACTGCCACTCAAAAGACAGCAGATAATCAAATAGTATTGAAAATGAATATAGACTGATAAATTTATATTATAGTTTATTAATTTTGCACCGCCATCAATTTTCAACTAAGAAATAGGAAATTAGGAATTATTTATGAAAGTTTAATTATTTATGAAGATGGCTGCGACAGTTGTTATAGATCAAGGTATTTATACATTTGAAAGAGAGAGGAATATACTATTTAATTTACACATATGCGCTTAAGTGCGTGTAGCAGTAGTGTATTTTTATATATAAGTAAACAACCAACATAACTTCTCTTTTGTGTTTTCGCTCATTCACATTTGCATTAAATTTCAAGTATCTTTACTTATTCATTTTCTCTTAATACTCACTCTTTAATCTCACATCTCTAAACCTTAACTGCCCTTTTGTATCTCTTCCAACAAAAGTATAGTTCAGAAGAAGACATGACAGTTGAAGATCAGACAATCTCAAATAGTGGAGGATATGTCCAAACCTCATCAATAACTGATCATGTTGATCATCATCATCATCATGAACATCATGAGTCTCTTAATCCTCCTCTTGTCAAGAAAAAGAGAAACCTCCCTGGAAATCCTGGTAATTATTACTTAATTAAGCTTATAGACCATTAATTTCAACCCTAATCAAGCAAAAAAAGAAGAAGAAGTAATTTTCTTGATCAATGATTCTAATTGAAGTTGATTATCTGGCTCGTTATGTTAGTGAGCTTGCTCGTGATTATTTTTATGTAGACTATATTATCTTCATGGCTTTTTGTTTTGGATCTTGATCTATAAGCATGCATGCGTTCTACTATTTAAGACCTTCACATGATCTATAACTTAATAATTTCGATCTCTATAGATCCAGAAGCAGAGGTCATAGCTTTATCTCCAAAGACACTTATGGCAACAAACCGTTTCCTCTGTGAGATATGTGGAAAAGGTTTCCAAAGGGACCAAAATCTGCAGCTTCATCGTCGAGGACACAATTTACCATGGAAGCTAAAGCAGAGGACAAGCAAAGAAGTAAGGAAACGAGTGTATGTATGTCCAGAGAAGAGTTGTGTTCATCACCATCCAACAAGAGCACTTGGTGATCTTACTGGAATCAAAAAGCATTTTTGTCGGAAACATGGTGAGAAAAAGTGGAAGTGTGAGAAATGTGCTAAGAGATATGCAGTTCAGTCTGATTGGAAAGCTCATTTTAAGACTTGTGGGACTAGAGAGTATAGATGCGACTGTGGTACTATTTTCTCCAGGTATTTAACATTTCTACATATGAAATTTATAGATCTTTACATTTTCTTCACCTAGCTAAAATGATTTTTTTTTTCTCATGCTCAAAACATTAAAGTATTTAACTCAGCCCCAAATCCATAAACACTTGTTTTGTCCTAGCTAGTTATAGATATAGATATGTGTCTCTTTAGCTATAGGTATAAAAGTTTTTAATAACATATATTACGTTTGTTTGTAACTAAAACAAGATAGATAAGCCAACAATTATGACTGTGGTCTAGCGGCCGAACGAAAAAACTTATGAAAGCGATAATTAATTAATATGCTATTTGAGTTTGAATTCATTCTAAATCATATTTGTGTAAGTATACCTTAGAGGATATGTATGTAGCTTCTCTCATCCCCCAGGTGAACTCGAACTCCAGATAGTGGTAATACGTTACTTGACATCGAACCACCTAGGTTAAAAAAATTAGAATACAAAATAAGATAAGAGTATTGTATTGTTGTAAAAAGTAGCTCTTGTAGGGTACAAAACCCAAAGTGTTTTTCTTTTTCTTTTGTAGATCTATTTGTCATTCTCTGAGCGTTACTAGTTGCTTGTTTTCTTGATGAATAAGACAGTTTCTAGGATTCACATATTTTCTGGCTAAAGTAATCATAGTCATAACATGCTCGTGTGTGTGTATATATAGACCATAAGTAGAATGAAATGTATTGATTTATTGGTATGTTTCATATGTTTGAAAACAGGAGAGATAGCTTCATAACGCATAGAGCGTTTTGCGATGCATTAGCAGAAGAAACCGCAAGGCTAAACGCAGCTTCACATCTCAAAAGCTTAGCTACAACTGCTGGTACTAATCTAAACTACCATTATCTCATGGGCACACTTATTCCATCACCACCACCACAACCACCGTCATTGTTTCCATTTGGACCACCACAACCGCAACATAACCACCACCATTTCCCAAACGCAACCTCCACTTTTGATCATCATCATCAAGACGCCATGAAACCTGCGTCTTCACTCTCTTTATGGATGGGAGGAAATATGAATCATCATCAAATAGAGGACAATATCACAACGCAGACGCAATCATCTCATGAAGATTACAATTGGGTTTTTGGAAACGCTAATAATCGCGGTGAACTAATAACGACTAGCGATCCTTTAATGATCAATGAAAATAATATCATTGTTCAGAGTAAAGAAAACGCAAACGCGGTTTCTTCTCTTTCCGTGCCTTCTCTTTTTAGCAGCGATGACCAAATTACTCAAGACGCAAACGCAGCTGTTGTGAACATGTCAGCGACTGCGTTACTTCAAAAAGCGGCTCAAATGGGTGCGACTTCTTCTACGCCAAAGACAACCACCGATCAATCAGCGTTTCTTCAGAGTTTTGCGTCGAAAGTCACTGATCAAGGTCAGATTGTAGAAGATAATGGAAGTGATAAGTTCTTTGCTTTGTTTGGATCAAATAGCGTCGGGTTAATGAGTAATAATGGTCTTCATGAGATCGGAAACCCTAGAAACAGCGTTACAGTCGTTTCAGGGATTGAGGAATTACAAAATTACCCCTGGAAACGTAGAAGAGTCGATATTGGAGATGCAAAAGAAGGAGGGCAAACTCGGGATTTCCTTGGAATTGGTGTACAAACAATGTGTCATTCATCTTCTATCAATGGCTGGATCTGAAAACACTTTCAGTTAATCAATTTATTTGGATTTTTCTACCGTATTTATAAAATGTTTTTAACATTTTTCTTAACTAATTTATAGATTAGATTTATCCTAGTGACTTATGTACATTATTTCACTAAAGCAAAACCATAATTCGGGTTTTGTTGTTTAGATAGACAAAACTTAATCTTTGGACAAAAAAAAAATTCAATCTACAACCCAAACTCACATATAATACCTCAAACAATATTATGGATATGCGACTATATGAAGTCGAACTTTGGTGCGAAAAATAATAAAAGATGGACTTTACCACCTGACCAAAAACATCCTGATTAGATTATTTTAAATCGTATTTTGGATAAATTTAGGTAAACTAATCTATTCATCTAGTTCAGCTTCTAATTTTTAAATGTATAGTCTCTAGCTGCTAATATATAGACAAGTATAACGACATTAATGTTTTGTATGTAGTGATTCACATATTGGTATTATATAAATTTTCGTTGAAGAAAATAAAGTGAAGATTCATGCATATTTTCACGATGTGTAGAAAGGTCTTTGATTTACTTTTTCATAAATCAAGTACTTTATAAATGTTATGTATTTGTAAATGCATATAAAAAGAGTACATGGAGAAGTGGTGGGCACAAAAGGAAAGATGATGACTTTTGAGCTCAATAATTCTAACTTAACTTGCAGGGCAATATATAGTGGAAGAAAATAATTAAAAAATTTAAAAGAGATAACAGAAGGAAGGAAAAAAGAGACCGATATACATATATATTATTTTCATATTTTAAAAATAAGATGATGTATGTCATGTAATGTTCATCAACATGATAATAAAAATCAAGGTTTCAACTCTTCTCAATCGGTTGGTTATATATATACCTCAACTAATAGTTTACGTATTTGAAATTTAATTTCATTCTACTACATATAAGTAAAAGTTTTTAGATAAGTTAGATTTGACTATCAATGAGATCTTGTCATTATATTTTGTCGATCCAGTTAAAAAAAAAAAAAAAAACCAAGGGATTGCTCCTTCTCAGCTCAGTATAGGCTTATATTTATGGGCTTATCAGGTATACGGGCTTTCAATTAGAAAAGCTTTATGGGCTTTTACTTATGGGCTTTTATTTATGGGCTTTTCAACTATACGGACCCATACAATTCCTACTTTCAATTACCTATGGGCATGGCTTTTCATAATTTCCTTTTTTTTTTTTTTTTCTTAACGTCTGAATTTATAGAAATTTTGATATTGATCTCTCTCTCCAAGTTCAAATCTTTTCTTACTGTATTTATCAAAGTTTAGCACTTTTTCTGTACCTAATCGGACCCTAAACGATTGAAGCTAACCCATTGTGAATTTGGAGCGGAGATCTTCAGTGAATCATCACTTGGAATAAAGGAGACGCATTTTCACGTCTTCATGAGAAAGTTAACGGAGGAGTCCGGTCGGGCCGTTCAATTGGTTTACGTTGATGAGAATAGAAAGTTGAAGACAGACCCAGAAGCCATTGGTGCGCTTCAGAAGCTTAAGGGTCCTGTTGCTGTTGTCTCTCTCTTTGGAAAAGCTCTCCATGGCAAAAGCTTTATTTGGAATAAGGTTTTTTCTGTACTATACTGTGATCAAGGGTTTAGGGTTTTAATAGGAATCTATGGTTTGTGTTATTGGTGGAAATAGACAATGCTTTTGATTTTGATGATTATTTCTGATGATCTAGAGGAAGTTTGGTTATATTTTGTGGAAATTGTCTGGTTTATTTGAACTTCAGAATGTCTGATTTTCAATTTTGATATGTAGCTTCTTAGTAGGAGCATTGGATTTGAAGTTCAAACTCTTCATAGGCCATGCACTGGAGATATCTGGATGTGGATTGAGCCGGTTAAGAGGATTTCAGAAGATGGCACTGAATATAATTTAGTGTTACTCGATGTTGAAGGAGAAGATTCTGATGTTAGTTGTCTTTTTGTTTTTATCTTACCAAAATCCAAGTGTTTTTTTAACTTCAGGATTAACCAATCAAGTGAGATGTTAATTGATTTGATATGTTAGGCTACGCGCAACAGTCATATATTCTCCTTGGCTATCCTCCTATCCAGTGTGTTTATCTATGGTCCGGTAAGTAGCTGTGACTGACTAATCTTGAAGAAAGTTTTTCTAAAAACATCTATAGTGCTTTGTATAACCAAAAATGTTGCTTCATGTTTCAGACACTTGGTGTGAATGACATTTCACTTGATCTTTCTCATCTACTTGAGATTAGGAAGCACGAACAAATCGTAAAAGCTAAGGACAATACATTTCCAGGGCTTGGGCAGTTCTCTCCCATGTTTGTTAAACTTATGAAGGTGATAATTCCCTTATCAAAATACAGTCCTAAGGCTTTAGAATCAGCTAGTCTCTGATGTTTGTGAACGATATTTAACTTCTTTACAAACAGGACACTGACTCTAAAAACTTGAATGGTGGAGAAGATGTAACTAAGATTAGCAAAGTGAGTTAATCCTTTCCTTGTCTTTCTAAAGTTTTTTTAAATACAAGAAATCAGGTTGTTATTATTATTGATACCAAGAGTGCTTCCCTCTTGCTCTTGCTATGACCAATTAACCTGAATATAAATCCTGAAATCAAACCTCAGCGTTTTATATTTTTCTCCTTTTCTCCTGTCCGATTAAGGTTGTGGTTTTCTTTTGTGATGAATAGCTCGGAAAGCTACAACCTCAGCTTCTCTACGGCATTGATGGTCTCATGAAGTTTTTCTCTGAGAGAGTAAGGCCTAAGCAAAGAGGTGATATCATTGTCACAGGGCCACCTCTTGGTGGTTTCACAAAGGCGTTTTCAGAAAATGTNCACAGGGCCACCTCTTGGTGGTTTCACAAAGGCGTTTTCAGAAAATGTTAACAACAAAATCGTGCCTGAAATATCTTCGTTATGGCAGGTAATTAATATGTCAATTCAGGATATTCGAGTGTTCTCATCAAATTATTCTGCATGTTTTTATGGATCATTCATCTGTATTTGAAGACTGTAGAGGAATTAGAGGGTCGCAGGGCTCGTGATTCAGCAACTGAGGTATACATGTCGTCTATGGAGCGTACAGAGACCCCTGAAGAAGTGAGTTTCAATTCGTCCAGCATTCAGCAATCGCTTAGATACAGTAGTAAAATGAACTATTAATATGATTGATCTGCAGTCGATGCTGATGGAAGTACACAATAAGGCCGTTGTTGAAGCTTTGACCGCGTTTTGTGAATCTTCCATTGGAAACGTTGAAGTGAAACGGAAATACAAAAGAGAACTTTGGAGTTTCTTCGCAAAGGCGTTGGAGGTCATCTATCTGACTATCTCTCTGTCTTTATACTGTTTTGCAAGTAAACGAAGGCTATTTTACTAAATAGTGTTTTTGTTTACAGGATCACAAGCGAGTGGCAAATATGGAGGCGTATTCGAGATGTTGCAATGCCATAGAAGATATGGGCAAGAAATTATGGGCTCTGCCTTGTGCACATGATGCTAATATAAGTGACATGATCAAGGTGCTTTTTTTTGTTTATATATTTCCAGTCTTAAAACTGAATTATCCATTACAATATAGAGATAGTAAAACCTCATGCAGAGCAACTCTAAGCCATTGGAGCAAATATTGCTTTCGTTATGAGAACATTGATGGAATCTATATGAAACAGGCCCTTGATACCGCCGTCGCGGAGTATGAAGTATCCATCAACGGTCCTATGAAGTGGCAGAAATTATCTTCCTTTTTAAGAAAGAGGTTCTTGTTATGCCTACACATTTCCACAAATTAGAAGTGAATTATTTATGTTTAATCGTCTGGAAAAGTTAACCTTTCAGTTCTAAATTGTCAGTATACAGGACATTCTCGTTCATCGCAGAGGGAATCAAATGGATGAACTTCTTTCTGAGAACTCCAAACTCAAGCTGCAGCACCATTCCATGGAAAGCACGATGAATCTGCTCAAGAAACAGCTTGAAGGTGGAGAGAAAATGAACAAGGAATATCAGAAACGTTACGAGAGTGCCATCGATGATATTAGTAAGCTCTCAGATCAATTCAAAAATCGGATTCATGACCTGGAGAGTAAGTGTAAGTCAATACACGATGAACACTCTAACCTCATGGAGAAGCTGGGATCCACAAGACTTGAGGCTTCCGAGTGGAAACGTAAATATGAGGGGACTTTGGATGAGAATGACGTGAGCAAAAATGGGGCAGGGGTAGATGCGTCGATAACTAGGTGCAATAATAAGTCAATCGATTGGAGAATCAAATACGAGAATACTATAAGTGAGCAGAAAGCTGTTTTAGAGAAGATAGCGGCGATGGAGGAGAGGTTAAAGCAAGCTTCAGCCATGGAAGATGACATAAGAGCTGAATTCTCCCGTGTTTTGGAGGAAAAGGTAATTGTATGTTGAATTAAAAGAAACTTATTATATGAGGAATCTATAATCTGACGCAAGAACTTGACCGTTTGGTCAACTTTGCAGTAGACTGATTAAGTTGTGTCTTTGATACTTGGATACTGATAGGAGAAAGTAATCAGCGAGAAAGATGCAAAGGTTGCAACTTTGGAGCAACTATTGGCCTCTACGCGTTCAGCATTAAAGGTGAGCTTCTCTGAAAAAATCGAGTCCATATTTCTAATCTCGTAAGATTTCTGTTATTTACTGAACCAATCTTTCTGAAGATTTTGTCGAGTTCCCTAAAAGCAATATCTTTGGTCAGAGTGCTACATTACGTTTTTGATGGTTGTTTCCTTGCAGAAAGGTGAATTGAAGGTGGAAGAATGTTCTTCGGAAAAAAAAGACCTTAAGCTTCAAATCTCGGCTCTGAATGAGAAGTATGAATCTGCGAAATCAGCAGCTGAATTGTTGGACACTGAGATACTGGCATTAAAGCGAGAGAGAGATGAGTTGGAGAAAGTCGATTTGAGACTGAAAAATGCAGAAAGTGAAGTTTTAGCAGCTAAGGAACTTGTAGATTCATTGAGAATGGAAGCTGAAGCAGCCCGAGACAATGAGAACAAACTTCAGACATCGTTGATGGAGAAATGCAATGACATTGACCAAGCTAAGAGCCGTATTGAAGAGCTTGAAAAGAGCTGCTTGAAGCTTCATAGTTGGGAAAGTGAAGCTTCAGCATCAAAAAAACTTGTGGAGTCAATGAAAATGGAGGCAGAAGCATCCCGGAAGAATGAGAGCAATGTTCAGACACTATTGCAAGAGAAATGTATTGAACTCAATCAAGCTAAGATCCAAATCGAAGAACTTAAAAGAGTCTGCTTCAAGTTAAAGGAGGCAGAAAGTGAGGCTGCAATGGCTAAAGAACTTGTGAGTTCGATGACAGTGGAAGTGGAAACCGCACGGAGCAACGAAAACAAACTTCAGATGTTGTTGCAGGAAAAAAGCATTGAAATTAACAGAGCTAAAGGCATAATCGAGGATTTGGAGAGGCAAAAGATGGAACATTCAGAAACATTGGGGACAAGAGCAAAACAAAACTTAGAAGGGGTTTCTGAATGGCAGAGAATGATCGATGCCGAGAATTTGAAAACCACCCAAGTGAATATGATGGAGAAAGAATACTCTTTTATGGTTCCAGACGAAGCAACACCGCTGCAACGTGTGAAGCGTTTAAAGGTAGAAGCAACAATGACCTGTTCGGATTCAGATTTTGCACAAGAGACAGAAGAAGATGTGGTTTCACAAGAGAGCAGGAAGATTATGGCAATGACCCCGAGAAAATGCACGACCACAGAAGCTGGAACAGCATCTTCTTCCTCGGGAACAGATCATTCGAAATACACGATGAAGAAGCTGAGAAGTGAGATACTGGAACATGGGTTTGGAGCTGAGTTGGTTGGGTTAAAGAATCCAAGGAAGAGAGATTTGGTTCAGCTCTATGAACGATGCGTTTTGCGAAAGTGAGCTGATAAAACATGAAACAAAGTCCAGTTTCTTGTTCTTGAAACTTTTGCTGCTTCAAAATGAAAAATGGTAAAGGAGCAATATGAATGAATTCTTAAAGAGTTTTTACAAATCCAAAGCAAAAAATTTAAAAGCAAATCAATAGATAAATTGTTCTTTACTGATTTGGAATTTTTAAAAGCTGGCTTTGAAGCTTAAAAAAGTTGGTCCCATTCAAGATTTAGATTCATGGCCAAAAATTTGTGTTGAAAGCTTTGTAATAAATAGTACAGAATACCTGTCAAAAAATAAATAAATAAATAGTACAGAACTAAAATGAATTTAAATTGAACCAAACCGGGAGAGTACAAATTAAAATAGAACCAAACCGGCTCTATCCCGTCATTCACCTAAATTAAATTGAGTGGGAAAATTACAATATATATCAAATTCAAAAGGGAATTCAAAAAGACAAACTTTTCGAACAGCTGAGTTAGGTTTTCTTCTTTGCTCATTTCTATTTCGACATGGAGAGATTACATGTGTCTGTAAGAATAAAACCCTATTCTAGAGAAGAAGCTACAACAAGTCCATGGCTAATTTCATATGATTCTATCTCCACGACCAATCAATCATCGGCTTTCAAATTTGGTAATATAATGACATAACTTTCCATGGTCTTAGTTTGTTCTTTCAACAGATAGAATTTTCAGAGAAGATTGTAAAAATAGTGAAGTGTATGAAGCTAAGACGAAGGAGCTCGTCTCAGCGGCTATTCGTGGCTTCTCAACGGTAAGTTTGATTTTCTCTTTTTGCTGAGTTAATCAACAGTTACTTACTAATTAGATGGCTGGTATTATCGATTTTGGCTGAAATCTTTCCGTAGGAACTATCCTTGCTTATGGACAAACCAACAGTGGAAAGACGTATACTATGCAAGGCTCACAAAGTGAGCCTGGAATCATCTCTTACCATTTATGTTTATGTGTTTGTACTAGTGGATTAATTTGTTTGGTGTGTTTCTTTTTTCACTTTGATCTTTCAAGGATACAAACCGAGAGTTTTTGTTGCGTATGATTTGTTGGCTCCTCAAAACCGGAAACTACAGATTTATGAATATCTAGAGGTACTTTCTTATATGTTTTGTTAGATATTAGAATCTTCTTTAACGAATTCCCTATCAGTTCTGATTGTTTTTCATATTCTTAATGTTTTAGAAAGGAGTTTTTGTTGATGGGTTACGAGAAGAAATTGTCAATTCACCTCAAGAAGTTCTTGACAGGATTGAATTTGGAGAATGTACGTTCTGTTTTCCTAACATTGTTCTGGTTTTACTTACTAAAATTGATTCACTGAATGAATCTTGGATACAATTCATCGGCATATTGGTGAGACAAATATGAATCATCACAGTAGCAGATCCCACACTATTTTCCGAATGGTACAAAACATATATAAACTCAAACCTATCAGATGTAAGTTTGAAGTTTAACTTACTAACTTTTTTCATCAACAGATTATCGAAAGTAATCGGAAGATGCAGAATGAAAGTGTTGGGAATGCTTATGATACAGTTCGTGTCTCTTTTCTGGTATCTTCCTCTGAAACTTGTGTTTTTATCATCCTTTTATGCAGCATAGTATTATATGTTTCATCTTCCTTTCCACTTGTAGAATGTGGTTGATCTAGCTGGTTCAGAACCGGCGCAATGGATGTTAGGCTGAATGAGAGGAAATACATTAACAAAAGCTTGATGACACTCGGGACTGTAATCCAGAAGCTGAGTGAAGGAGTTGACGAAAAAGGGTTAGTGATTTTTTGTTAGGTTCATATAATCTTATTGATACTTTTCTTTTGTTAAATCAGTGGTCATGTCCCATACCGAGACAGCAAGCTGACAAGAATCTTGCGGCCTGCTTTGGGTGGAAATTCCAAAACTGTTATCATATGCAACATTGTGATCGGAATGGTATGTTTTTGATACAATGATCTTATAGATTAAACAACGAACTAAGTAATAATTTTTAAATTTTTTTGTTATTGTATTATTAGACTAATGCAAATGAAACCAAAAGCACCCTTCAGTTTGCGAGCCGAGCACTGCGTGTCACTAACCGTGTGCGTATCAATGAGGTATGTCTACATCATTTTGCATTTTTCTGTTTTATTGACAATGCATCTTACCTGAATTCATGTGAACTAGAAAAAGTTAATGGATCAAAAGAAAGAGATATTGGAACTTAGATCGAAAATTGAAAAGGTTAGTGAATTCTTTTTAGTTTTTATCTTGTGTTTTCTTCTGATCTACAACTTACATCATCCTAATACTTTTTTAGCTTCAATTGGAGAACAATACTCATAGGATGCAATATGAAACAGAGGTGGCATTTTTTTTCCTCTTTAATGTATCATTATTAATGTTATTTTTTTGTTATTATTATTTCTTATTTTTCTACATTTTTGGTTAGAGAGCCATCATGGAAAAACAAATTGCTGATTTGAGGAGTCAATTAGAAGCAATGAACACTAGAAGAAAGGAGATTCATAGAGAGGAGGCTTCCACTTCGGCACAGGTCATTATCGATGTTAATGAAATTATAGATCATGATGAAATTATTAATGTTGATGAAATTATAGATCTTGATAAAATTATTGATGTGGATGAAATTATTGATGTAGATGATGACTAATGTAAATATTATTAGTAAATATATGTAAATATTTCCCACAAAATTTAGGGTGAATTTGCTCGAAAATTATTTTTTGAATAAAAATTAAGAATATAATCGTAATAAAATTATAACAAAGAAACTAATCATACTCACTATCCTACTCAAATAGTTTGAATGATTTGTCTAATATCTATATAATATAGAACGTTTATATAGTATAGTAGATAGATTAGCCATAATACAAACACGAATATAATTTTTCACCTAACAATGTAAATGAATTGAAGTTCTATATTAGGTAGAACTTCTGTATAGATATATAGAACATCTATATAATATATATAGTATAAATATATGAGATTAGTAATATATGGTCATGTTTTTTCTTTTCTTTTATTTTATGGTTATTGCACTAAATTTCCTTAAAATTTAAAGTTTTTTTAGCAAAATAAATCCAATTAATTGGAAAAATGTCAAACCAAATTTCAAGTAAGAAGAGAATTGTGTGCAACAAACCAAAAAAAATCATGACATATCAGTCATTTCTTAATCTTCAAAAAAAAAACTTCTTCCTCTTGCGTGGTTAGCAAGCTAAAATTCTTAAGTTTTCTTTCATACACATGCAAAGGCATTTTTGAGTAACCTTCTCTAGCCACATTACGTTGAGCAAGACACAAAACCCTAAGAAGAGTCAGAATTTAGAGATGACGTTTGAGAAGAACCTTGTTGGTGTCAATAGATGTTATAGGAAAACATAGCTCTCATGATTTTAAAGTTATTAGGATTTTGTTTGATTTGATTTTATGTTATTTTCCCTTTTTCTCAATTAGGTTTAGTTTCTTCTTTCATATATAAGGCATATGTTTAGCCTTTGTTTTACCTAGCGATTATTTTCATAAACCTTTGACACTTTGAGTTCTTAAAACAGAGATTCCTATAAATTTGTGTATTAGAAGTTCCGAACTTTTGTTCCTAGAGAACATTGATTCGACTTTATCAATAAAGTATTTGCTTTTCTATTCGAATTCTCTTTCGTATAGATTTTCTATATCAGTAGAATCAGCAAAAAGAAGATATGATAAACCAGTTACCAAATTGTTTGCTTTGTGAGATACTAATGAAACTTCCCACGAAGGATGTGGTCAAACAAGTGTTTTGTGTCATAGATGGAGATATCTTTGGAAATCTGTGCCTGGATTGGTTATGGAGATTGATTGCGTTGCATATTATGATAAATTGAGTTTTGTCGAGAAGTTTATAGAACAGAAGGGTGACTTGTGCTTACAAAGAGCTAAGCTAAGGTATGTTGGATTTGATTGGGTAAATTATGCTGGATTATGGGAATCTCAAAACAAGACTTTGGTAAATAGAGTGATTTCGCAGAGTATCCAACATTTACATTTTGAAGTTAAGATACCTCCGACTATTTATACATCATGTGAGAGATTGGTATCTTTGACAATCTTCAATGCAAGCTTGCCTAAAGTGCCCATGTCAGTTTCTTTGCCTTGTCTGACGATCATGGAATTACGTGAAATGGTGCTTGTTGATAGTTTGGATATACAGATGTTGATCTCACTCTGTCCAGCTCTAGAAACGTTAACTACAGACGCAACTTGTGGAGCTAAAGTCAAAGTCTCGTCTCAGTCTCTATTAAGCCTCTTTTTTACCTTTGGTAGTTTAGTTCCCATAAGAGAACTTGTCTTGGAAACCCCAAAGCTCAAGTCCCTAAAGCTGACCGCAATAAATATCCAAAGTATCATTGTAAAGGATATGAGGAAGATCGTTAAGTTAAATCTTGATTTATTGCTTCATTTTAGTAAAAACTATACTACTCATCTTCCTCTAATCTCTTGTGTTAGAGATTTGACAATCACTTTTGATACTCTTCAGGTAAACTTTCTATCGTGTTTCTCTCTAAAATTGTCTCGAAAAGTTGTAACATATATGCATTTTCTTTCTGTAGGTTATTGAAGGGGTCTTGAGATCAAAATCACTACCCAAATTTCATAACCTTTCTACCTTGAGAGTCACGCACATATGGATGCCTAGTTGGGAATGTATGTCACTGTTTCTTGAAAGCTGTTTGAATCTAAAATCTCTCTTTCTGGTGAGAATTTGTATTTACTAACTAAACTTATTTGAAACTCTGATTCTGAAAACATTGCATATACTAAATTTGTCTTCTTTCTTTTCTCTACTAATTTGCAGGAGTTTGATAAAGATTATCGTGGTGAAATAAACTTGTCAGATGTGCCTCACTGTGTCTCATCTACACTTGAGTTTGTTGAGGTAAAAGGAGTCACCTTGGCGGATATGAAGAAACTAGGGAGCTACTTTATGAGAAATTCAGTAGTCCTCAAGAAACTAACTCTAGTTTTAGATGATATTAAGGCAAATGGTCTTATGAAACTAGAAGAGCATCTTACATCCGCAAGACGATCTAAAGCAACTGAAGTTGTTCTTTGCACTAGAAGAACACTTAGAACATACAAGCTCATGTCTTTGTTCACTTTGTCTTGATGGCTTCTGCTTAGAGAAAGTTACTTTTGGCTTTAATAGTCTAGAGACTTTTGAATCATTTGGTGTAATCAACATTTTGTTATAGTTGATGTTTTAGAATTTTTTTTTTGTTTTATTTTACTTGATGTTTTAAGATTTATATGCAATATTTATTGTGTTTTTAGTGTTTTTGACTATTGAAATTTTGCATATTGGTTTGTGATTGGTTAGATTATTTTGAAATTTTTGATAAAATATATTTTGTTTAGAAAAAATAAAATAATTAATGATTTTTTAATATGTATGTGAAAAATCTACATCAACCGGATATACTGTAACTTGTGGTTGCTTTGAATAATACTTTTTCTCTATTTTAATGTTAATTTCCATAATGATTTACCAGATTGGATCTTGGTTAAATTTAGCCAACGATTCATTGGACAAAAAGCTGTGATACTTCGGTTCCACACTAAGAAGTAAGAACCATCACGACACATTGTCCAATGGTTCTACAAAGTTTTAATCACTCGTCATGCATTGGACCCAATCCTAAGTGTTTAATGAACTACCAAATCCCAATTTCTTTTGTTCTTAATTATTTTTTTATATTTTTTATACTATTGAAGCATTTAAAGCCATGGAATTCGGATATAATCTTATCAAGTTATTATGTGGTAAATCATAAATATACGAAAAAATTTATTAACTTGTGTATAATATAATATATGCTTTGACATTAGAAAGCTGAAGTTAGCTGTAAAAACATGAAACTTGTTCTTGAAACTTTTGCTACTTCAAAATGAAAAATGGGACTGGAGCAATACAAATGAATTCTAAGAGTTTTTACAAATCAATACGTCAAATCTAAAACTTTTTACTTCTTCAAAAATGTTTCGAAACTTAAAACAGATAAGATACAACAATTTGGTCCGAGTTAGGATTAGATTCATGGCCAGCAATTTGACCCCGCAATGCCGACGATGATTCTAACACTCTTCTTTGCTTCTTCTGAGACAAAACTTTCACAATGACTCGCCGACCATTGCACCACCACGACGGCAACAAAAAGCTTCCAGTGCATCTCTATTCCGACTCAACAAAAGTCCCAACCTCTGTTTTATGATTTGAATTTGGTTGTATATTGCACAACATAGATTATCATCTTTTATATAATCGAATACAAATTTACTTTGAATACATTAAGAACACATAAAATTGATATACGTTTTCAAATACAAACGAAATTTTTAAATAAAAATCAAATATAAGACGTTATATTAGTCATGAAATAAGACTGTTGTGAGACAATATTTCTAGTAAGAAATTATGACATTTTTGCCATGATTTCATTACGTCACAACTAGTGATGGAATTGTTACCTGATTAAATGTCACTATCCTCGTGACGTTTTAGTTACGAAATTTCATTTGTGACTACTTTATTGCAACCGTATATAAATAAATCACAAATGAAGAATAAGGTTCTTCATATGCAATATGAATAATTTCAACCACTATTGATGATGAATTGGGTTGAGGATGCTTCCTCTCTAGAATGTCTCTCTTCTAACTTTCATTTTTGATGGTTCTCTAGAAAATTTAAAATAGTTATAACAAAAAAACCCATTAATTCTGATAATATTGAGATGGAAAAAGTATCATCTCTTGTCATATTTTTTTCTGATATTTTTTCGTCTAATAAATTTATCTATATTAGTAAATAGTGTTATGAATCTACCACGCTTGTTTTAAATTTATCTATCATCTTTCTAGCATAAGATCACTCAACTTAGGTTTATTTTTATTTTATTTTGTTAACTACCGTTTAAATTTATTACTTTATTATATTTATGTTGAATTTAAATTACGTACCAAATTTGATGACAATGATGCTCTTGTTAGTGTAACCCATGAATAACCTGAAGAAGATCTTATATAAGTCTATGTATGTTTATTGACAAAAAAAAAAGACTTCCATAAATTAAAGTTCTCTAGCAAATCAAATCCAATTCATTAAAATATTTGCATATTAAAGTACAAATAGTACTTAAAA
The DNA here is from genome assembly GCA_900406405.1 of Lepidium africanum. Classification (NCBI taxonomy): domain Eukaryota; kingdom Viridiplantae; phylum Streptophyta; class Magnoliopsida; order Brassicales; family Brassicaceae; genus Lepidium; species Lepidium africanum. The sequence continues at coordinate 77,203 of OVAX01000437.1, forward strand.
GCAAGCAGATTTAGAATTTTTTTTGTTTTTCGTTTTCTCTAAAAAATATTTTATCTCAACATTTAATTAAGAAAATGAAAGATAAATGGATTAAAAAGGAAAAAATAAAATAGAGTAAATATGAAGAATTGAATTTGTTTTAACTTTAATTTACTTGATTTTAAAAAACAACTTATATTTTCAAACAAAGAAAAACTTCTATATTATAAATGGAAAGAATATTTAAATACTTGGAAAAAAAAAACTTCTATGAAGAAGATTGCACACCAATCAAAACTCAACAAATGGGAAGGCCAAAACTAGAGAATTCAATCCGGCATTTCAGTCCAATCCTCAAAAACAGTTATCAGCTTGCATGGTTTGCAAGCTAATATTCTTAAATCTTCGTCTATATAACACATACAAAGGCAGGTTACTTCACATATTTAACTGCAAAACATTTGAAAAATGGGCAGATCTAGTATATAGGCTTGTTAAACTTTTGGATCATAAGGAAAAAAACGTGTGGTTGTTTCATATAATACTTCTTCTCTATTTTAAATTTAATTTCCGTATGACTGAAATTGATAAAACGGATAATTATTATTCAACCAATCTCAACCAAAACCTGGAAAATTCGACAATTACAGGTAAAAAAAATAGGATTAATTTTAGGCTATGAGAAAGTCATCGAAATTAGGCTTTTATACAGAAGAGGTTGATGAAATAACATGTGTCCATTTGCTTATTTTTATCGTTAGATTCATTTTTTGAAGTTTTTTTCTATTTGGCAGAATATTTGAGTTTACATGTAAATTTCTAATGTAATGATAGATTATTTTAGTTATAGTCAAAACACTCGAAAAAATTTAAAGCAATATTTAGAGTGATGTTATTGCATTCAGTGCAAAGAGTATTAAACATGTTTCTCCGACAAACCTAAAGAGCGTAACAAATAATTGCCAACGATCACGGAACAAAAAGCTGTGATAGCTTCGGTTTCACACTAAGCAATCCTCGAGTGAACCATCATTACTCATTGTCCCATGCTTCCAAAAACTATTTATTAGTCTTCATTGGACCTACTCTTATATTCTTAAGGAACTATCAAATCTCAATTTCTTTTGTTCTTAATTATTTTTATTTTCAATACGATTGACACCTTTAAATGCATGTGAATTTGAATCTATTTTTATCAAAGTTATTAAGTGGTAAATCGTAAATGTACTAAAAATATTTATAACTTGCATGGTTATCAAAAACTTGTGATTAATCATAGGATAATCATAAAATGACATTTTTAAAATTTATGCATTATTGTCGAATTATTTTCAGTCTGGTAGTTAAAATGATTCAGTGGTATTATAGGTCGATTCATTCTCAATTGCAAATTAATCAAAGATTTTAGATATAATATTATGGTTTATGTTGAAAAAAGAACTTATGTATTGTTATTATATAATAAATGATTTGACATTATCTAAAATTTGCTACCACAAAACATGATCTAATGCCAATCTTCATCTTTCAACTAACTCAACTACCAAAGAAAAGAGTAAGTCAAAAGGCATGTGTAAATGATAATAAATTGTATTCTTTGGTGCTTATCTTTTTGACCAAACTACAAATTATCCATCTCGATTTATGAGACAAAACTCACTTTATTAGTTTTTTAGCTTTTCAACTTTTCTAATTTAAATCACTCGCCGCGAATGACGAAATTATTTCCTCAATTCTCGCATTTTTGCTCGGTTCATTATTGATTCTATTTATACATTAACTCACTCCCACTTCAAAGTCACATCTCAAACACTAAAATCTCTTTCAGTCTTTCTCTCTATTTGATGGCTTCAATTACTTTAAAAACCATATTATCTTTCATTGTTGTTGTTTTTTGCTTCATTGATCACAATGTTGAAGCTAGAGAAGGTAAGCTCTTCTTTAGCAAGTTCACTCACTTAGATCGTCATGACAACAAAAAGGTGGAGGTAGCTCTATCTCCAGCTTCAGCTCCTGGTTCAGACCAAACCAATGAAAGATTTGGATCTGGGGGTTTCGGACCAGGGTCTGGTATGATTCCTCAAACCAAAGAGTCATGGCCAGATTCATCTACTTCAACAGATGAAGAATTTGAGAAACTAATGGCTACATTTGATGAAGAAAAGAACAGCCAATTACCAGAGGAATTTGAGGAAGATGAAGATTCAGAATATCTCAATGAGCAAAAGGAGGATAAGTATAACAACAACAACAACAACAACAACAACAACAACAACAACAACAACAACAACAATGGATACACGTACTCTACTAACAAATATGAAGATAATAGGAGAGGTTACAACAATGAAGTGCAGAGGCAAGGAATGAGTGATACAAGGTTTATGGAGAATGGTAAATATTTCTACGATTCGAGAAACAGGAATTCGAGAAACACTCCGAGTCGCGGGTACGAGAGTGCTCGAAGAAATGACCATCCTAACGAGTTTGAAACTATGGAGGAATACTACAAAAGCTTGGAAGGTACTCCAGAGGAGTTTCAGCCTTAAGGAAGAAGATAACTTGTATTTGGGAAACAGAAACTTTTGGAGTGATTGTGAAATCTCCATTTACTTGTCTTTTTTATCAAAAGTGAAAACTAAAACAGTTTTAAGTTATACGAATTCAAAGTTGCAGAGTTAATGTTTAGTAGCTTAAGCTCAATTTATGACCACAATTTCAGATGTGAGAGTATGTTAAAAGTAAAATCAGAAGACTAATACCAATTTCAATCAACAAGCTCTGAGGCAAATAGAATAAACTCTTCAGAACTATGCAAGAGGAAAGCTACAAGATCTAATCTCAAACTAATCCAATTGACCACCCTGAAAACTTGAAAGTAAATAATTGCTGAGAGAAGCAGAGACAGATACTTTTTAGTCATCAAACAGGTGCAGTGACCATTTCATACTCAACCACAGAAAGATTGTTGTCTCGATTAACCTCAAACGAAGCATTATCAGTGACTTCAATGAGTCCCCATTTGTCCACAGCCATCCTCATTGTACCCTTGAACATATCGATCTTCGCATTCCTTAGAATAACTGTTGCTCCTGCCTTCATTAGATCAACTGCATTTGCACAACCCAAAGAATCTTATGAGTACCACATAAATTCTCCACAACAAAGAGAGATTCAAATGAGGAATGAACAAAGAATATACAGAATTAAGTAAGATCTTTTGTAACTTTAAACACATATTTCCTTCTGTTATACTGTGGCTTGACTAAGTTATAAGCAAAAACACTCCACTAAGGCTTAAGCAAAAAGACTCACACACATAAAGATTCCACTAAAGCTTAGGTACTGTATCTTATATTCCAAAAATAGAGCAATGATGCAAAAATTGAATGCCAAAATCGAGTTCGAGTGACGCAGATTAAGAAAGTAGTTACAATACAAGTGTTACAAAGTTTATTGGTACCAAAAATTAATAAATATACTAACAATTTAGCCATAAATCATTATGGAACAGAGTCACAATCCTACGGTTCAAAGAATTCAAGAGTAAAATTCGAAATTGTGTGTGCAATAGATCCTTACCTTGATCATTACGAGCAGTGAAAAGAATGGAACCAGTATCATCACCGATTAAGCACTCAGCGATACGAGGAGATCGAATTGGCTGAGTTAACGACCCTTTACGAATCGCTGGTTTAACAGGGTTTGATTCAACGACTTTGACGATTAAATTATGGCCACTAGTTCCTGGTTTCAATTGATCCACCTTCACAAAAACAGGTTTCCGCTTCGGTACAATCGTCGACGCCATAGTGAAAGTCGCCGGCTTTTTTTGAATCCTAGGGTTTATGATTCAAAAAATTGAAAGAGTCGCTATTAGATTAGAGTGAGAATTAATTAGGATTTCAATTCTTCAAAACGGTATTTAAATCAAAAATCTGACTGGATTATCAGATAATTAAATAGGTATTAACATTTTCCTTCCAACGGCAGAATAAGCTCTCAGATTATATTAGGGTCTCAAATGAATATAAAAAAGCCCACGGGCCAGGAATTCAATTCAAAGCCCAACAATGGACAATTTTTTTTTCTTCCTGCCAATGGACATTTTATTATTAAAATAATAAATTTCCATATAATGCAGTTAAAAAAATTAATTCATATCGTAAATTCTGTTATAAAACTAGAGAGAGAAGGAAAGAAGTTTTTACTCTTATTATCTGTGTGTTAAGATGTGATTTCTTAAGCTTACAAACGTTTGTATATATAGAAAATTTTAGTCTACTGTGCATTGCATAGTAACGCGTGGACTCCACACATA